>CM008281.1:45248442-45345429 GCA_002319775.1 Fagopyrum tataricum
CATTCAGTTCCTCGTAGGATTGAACGATACCTATAACTCGGTTAGAGGAAATACTCTCATGATAAAACCTACACCAACTATTGCTGAAGAATATCATATTGTTCTTCAAGAAGAGAAATAGAGAGAGCTTAATAATATATCAGTTGTTTCTGATGATTCTGTTGCACTACATTCTTATTCCAAATCCAGAAATCATGGTAAATTATATGGTAACACTGGAAATATGGGAAGCTCAAGAAATGGTGGTTGGTCCAACAATAGCAACAATAACACATGGAGTAATAACAGTAATAGCAACACCAAGAATCCAAAAAAATATTTTAAGTATGGGGTAGGATACTTGCAGTCTTTTATTCTTTACATTGGGGACAATGTGAGTTTTAAGTAAGGGGTAGGATACTTGCAGTCTTTTAGCATGTTTCTTTACTTGCAGTCTTTTAGAGTTGATTTGGTATGTGCATCCGGTGTGAGGTACGTGAAGTAAACTGAGCACCAAGGTTTGGCTACTGTGCACCAATGTCTTTCACTCGGGAAAAAGAAAAGAAAAGAAAGAAAGAAAAGAAAAGAAAAAGAGAAAAAAAAAGGAAAATCTGTAGATTATGCAAGGGTGATGAATGTTGAGTTGAAAAGATGAAGTGGGTTGATTCTTCTTCCCGGATTAGCACCACATGACCTAAAGAACATCCTACCCTTATCACGTTTCTTGGCCTTTATTTGCTAAGTCCTTTTGATTTATGTATACATGTATTTGACTTGGCAGGCTTAAACTTGAATTTCTCATGAATATTAGATATTAGTAGGTTTGATGATGAACGTGAAATTCTTGTAAAGTATGATCATCCTTTTTATGCCTATTTCATTTGATCTTAATTGAAATATATCTTTAGCTATGAAACTTGCACTATTGAGGGTGATCATAACTAGAAGCACTACACGTCTTTGTTTTTGTTTTGCATAGATAATTCATGTTATCCTATCTTAGATTTACTACTTGCTTGAGGACAAGCAAGAATAAGTATGGAGTATTTTGATAACATGATTTATCGACCTGTTGCATTCATGCATTTAGTTATATTTTCCCTTTTCGCATTCATGTTTTAGCCTTAGTTTGTATCATTTATGCTTGTTTAGTTCTACTTTGCAAGAATAGATGTTTACACACACTATTTGTGGCTTTGTAGGTAATATGGCACATTTTGGAGCTAAAACGACGTATTTGAGGATCAAGCCTCGAAGTGGATGCATTGGAGCGAGCATACGTGCTCGGGAAAGGATCAGGAATCGAGCTAAAGGCGCGAAGAAACGAAGAAGACGGAATCCCGGACCGAGATAGCCTGATCTTGGCCGAGATTCCATGATCTCGGACCGAGATGAGCCTGATCTCGGCCGAGATTCTGAAGCTCCTGACGCGCTGAACGTACTATTGCCAAATCTCGGTCCCGACAGGCCTGATCTCGGCCGAGATTTGTTGCCCGAGATTTCCTGTTCGGCGATTTTATTTTATTTTTGGATCTGATTTAGCCCATCCTATTCTTTGGAAGGTTGTTGGGTATAAAAGGGAAGCTCCAAATAATTTCTAAGGGTCCGTTTTGTGTGTTGGGAGTCGCCTAGAGTTTACCCTAGAGGGGGGGGGGGGAGCCGTCTTCTTCCCTTCCCTTCTTTATCATCATTGTTCTTCATAGTTTAGATTCAAGTTCAAGACTTTTGCTTTTAGATTTGTTGAGAGATATTGTTGGATTCGAGTTTTGAGAAGATTGAAGGTTTTCATTCATTAAAGTTGAGTTATTCCTTTCCCTTTTGTTATTTCTTTATTTTGTCTTTTGATATGACTGTTATTGGCTAGAACCTTGTGGTTCTAAGGTTGACAGGGATTTGTTTATGCCTTGGATTATGATGGAATAGTTTGAGTTTATGTTTGGTTTGTTTGGCCTTGAAATCCTAGTGGTTAGTTTGGACTTGAACCTAGTTAGAATCCTTCTAGCTAGTAACCTAAGTTGGAATTGAGACTTACCCGGTGATATTCCTTCTTAGATACCTTAGAAAACTGACCATAGGTAATAAAGGTTCATCCTTTATTGGTTGAATGTGCTTAGATTCCCTGCTAAGTAGGGTAATACCCGAGACTTACCCGGTGATGGTTTACCTTTCCCTTAGTTTGTAGTCTGGTTTGTTTAGAATTTCCTACCTCTTTACCTTGAGACTTACCCGGTAATAGGTAATTGGGTTTGGAATTAGATGGTCTTGAGACTTACCCGGTAATAGACCATCAACTTAGAAATGTTCATCCCTGTGCTTGCCAATCATAGATGCCTTATGAGTTTTCCTGAGTCCATATGTATAAACAATGATCTTGAACCCTTGGTATCCATTTTCTTTCCTTTAATTTGATTATCTTTTCTTTTATTCGCTTTTATAAAATTGCTTTCAATTGAAGGTGACATTCAATTGCGAACGCCAATAAAACCTTTTTGACCTTCTCTCCCTTATCTTTTCCGAGCCCTTCCTTTATTTTAGATTTATCCTATATTTAATCGTTGCTGCAAATTAATCCTCCCAGTCCTTGTGTTCGACCCTGGAATACTTGTCCTACTTCGTACGATCCATACACTGTGGGTTCGTTGCTATTTAGGGGAATTATTTACAGGTTATAAATTGAAAATTATCCCTTCCTAGTTTTGTTATCCTGTGAGTTTCTATCATTGTTGATAGGGATTTATAGGGGTGTAAAACTAGCGAACAAGAGTTCACATCAACACATCACAACACAACACAACACAACACAACACATGTATTCAGATACCATATACCGTGCTCATGAGATGATATCATGCTTTTATAAATGATGCACGTGAATGCAGTATGAAATTTACAATTAGCGACCCCGGACCAAATCCGGAATCATTGCTTATACGATTCTGGCTTTGATGTGAGCATCATCATTGCACAAGTAAGGTTAATTCAAACATTTTGCTCTTAAGTCGGAGTCAGGCTGATCAAGCCTCTAGCCAGGATTACTCGTGGTAGGTGATAGGTGATGGAATCACTATCATTTTAGGTAGCTTTTAGAGTCGTTTTTATGTTTTTGAGTCAGTTTATATTGCTAATACTGTGATCCAGATAAAAGATTCAAATTGAAGCAAAAGAAGGTATTAGCAACACTTAGGAGTTGAAGAAAATCGTCGAAGATCATATTCTGGTGTCGGCCGCCCCCGCGGAGCAGTGTCACCGCCCCAGCGGTGACACTCATTTCCAGCGCCGAAGACAATCAGTCACCGCCCCCGCGGTATCCTTTGGCCGCCCTCGCGGTGACAACCATGAAGACCATCGCCGAGAGCCGCAGCCAGCGTCTTCGTCCGCGGCCAAGAAAAGACATGTCACCGCCCCTGCGTCCAACTCTATCCGCCCCCGCGGTGACCCAGCCTGACGAAGCGAAGACGGCGCCCCAGCGCCCTTGCCTGCGGACATGCCAGCGGCCTTGTGAAGCCGAAGATCCAGTGTCACCGCCCCCGCGGTGACTCTGGGCCGCGCCTGCGGTTCTTCACCAGAAACGCCCGAAGTTAAAGAGTCAGACGTTTCAAGGAGCATTCAAGGACCCGCCCCCGCGGGTATGACGAGCCGCCCCTGCGGCCAAGAAGAAGTTGGAACGTTTTTTCCTAAACCGCCCCCGCGGCGCCCTTGTCCGCGGGTGCGGGTTAGCGTCAGAGGCTTTTACTCGGTTGTTTTCGACGACTTTAAGGACATAATTGTGGCTGTTTGCAACCACTTTAATTCACCCTTAATGGTGGCTGTTAGCACAACCTCTTTACTCCTTTTTAATGCATTTTGTAGTATAAATAGAGCCCTTGGCTATAGGTATTTTCATCTCATTTTCCACAAAAAAAACCTCTATATTCATAGTGTTCTTTGTAATGAGTTTCTAAGCTCCCTTGGCTACATTAGGTGGATTGAAGTTGCATTATAAAGTGGTTGTAAGTTCTTTTTAAATAGAAGTTTTATTCAATATATTTTGCGTTATATTCCTTGTATTTAACTTAGTTTACATGTTTATTTTCTACTTAGTTTGATCACCTAAGTTGTATAATTGCATGCAAAAGGCTAGGATTAATTGATTCCGGGTTCGGGTCCTTAATCTAGTAGCAAACCCTTAGGTAAAAACTGGTTGTGATTATTTAAGGTAAAGGAATTTAACTACATAATAAGATTAATGGGTTGTTTATCTTTTATGTATCTCTTTATCTTTGGTAGAATGCTAATTAGTGGTTTAATCTTGTAGGTTTACGGATTAATAAACTAGTTAAGTTGTGTTAATTCCGGTTGACTTAATGCATAAATACGATCAAGATGAGAACAAATATTGAATACTTCTAAAAAGAACCAACCAATTTATATGTATGCTAAGATCCTACCTAGTGTAGTTCTTAAATCAATCTTGTTTTCACCAACATTATAATTGTCTTTGTCTTGTTTTAAACAATCCAAATCCCCCCCTCTTTGTTACCAAATCAATAACTAAAATTGAATAGAAACTTGTTCAACTCCCTTGGGTTCGACCCTTACTTAATCACTATACATTGGTTAGTATTAAGTTCGGATTTAACTTGATAAACTTATAATAACGACCTTAGGAAATAAGCTTGTCAGTAGGTTGTAATGTTAACCCTAACCACATGCAACATTTACCATTTTTAATTACGTGTGCGACCCAAGCCTGGAAAAACCATCAGACTCGGTGTCATTCTTATACAAGCGCAGGTGATCCGGGCTTGGCCAAGCTCCGGCATCACTGCAATTGCTAGCGACTTGGCTAATAGTTAACCTCAGCGCCTTGACTTACGCTAGCGACCTGGCGACGTACCGGCCTAGCATCATTGTTTACTGCTAGCGACCTAGCTAATGGTTAAGCTTAGCGTCAATTGCCCATTATACATGCTCTTGACCTTCACAAGTCATCATCATATCACACACCTCAATAGGTTTATCATGTCATACTTTACCACGCCTTAATAGGCTAACACATATCATTTAACCATTTCTCATAACCATGACATGATAGGATTGTAAGAGCCTTAGTCTTTTGGACCGAGTTTGCTTTAGCCGAGATTTTACCTTAGCCGCCCCGCGGGCTTGTGTGCCGCCTCAGCGGGTTTCCGCTCCCGCGGCCCAAGGAACCGCCCCCGCGGTTTCTTGTGGCTGCAGCCGGTTTTGTTGACCTCTTGACCGTGCTTTACCCTCTTTTCCTTACTTATCTCTTACCTTGCTAAGCAAGGGTTTCACTTTCATTTCCCATTCCAGACCCTATGTCCTTCTTGCTTCTCCTTCTTCCTCTTTGATCTTGTGTGTGAATGTTCTTGAGTTTGGAAGTGTTTTGTTTGTGAGGATGATGATGTTGATGATGTTGGATGTTGTGATGAGCTTGAGAGCTAGTTGTGTTGGGTGTTGATCCTCTGTGCAGCCTAGGACCACAGGTGTGGTAAGTTCTTTGTTTCTTCTCCTTCTCTTCTTCTTTGATTCCATCTCCCTTAGCTTAGGATTAGATGATGTGGATATAGATTGATGTTAGTATGTGTATGTATATGCATGTGTGTGATTTTGGAATGGAAGAGACGTGATTGGATCACGTGAACAGTGAAAGAGGACTCGCGGGGCTACGTTCTGCACCGTCGCCGCCCCCGCGCCTGGAAGTCGCCGCCCCTGCGGAAGCCGTGCCACTGCGTCATGCTTGCGTTGCATGCGGCCATTGTCACCGCGCCTACGGCTGAGCCTTGCCACGCCTGCGGGTTGCCTGTTCCGCCCCTGCGTCTCTCTTGTTATGCAGGTGCGTCTTGTCCCGAGTCTACCTAGAGTTAGGTAGATCCTTTCCTTTCCTAGTATGAGCGGGTTAGTAGCATGTTAGGTACGTGTATGAGGTTAGAATGATGATGAGTACGTTATCGTTTATGCCGGTTATGGCTTTGAGGTTTATGAGTTAGGATATGATCCTTATAGATCTCTTGGGTCTAGGTGTGACCCCTTTGATGGATATGAGTGTGATATATTTTTATGCCTTGATATTAGGCAGTGTTGTCCTCCAGGTTGGAGTGGACGTGTCTGAGAGTTGATCGTGGTTGAGATTACTTCTGAGGTTGAGGTAAGTTCATAGGACTTACTTAGCTACCATCCTTATATTGGATGTATGCATGAGAGGTGTTTGTTATATGCTTTATAGCATGCGATATGGTTCATTACCGACCTATGTTATATTGACCGCCCATTGTAGTGGTTGTGACAACTTACCTTTCATCCTGTAGTGGAGTCTGGGAAGTTCTCTGTAAGCTAGTTAGATCTGGTATACGAGAAGGGCACTGACCACTCCTTATGGTATACGGGAAGGTGCGCTGATACCACTCCAGCTAGCTATTACACGCAGAGGCGAGGGTTATATACATTCCTCGTGTCACATATATTCATATATAGATATATATATATATACTATTTGAGTGATTGACGTTATAAAGATAATAAACCGGGTAAATGTGTGAAAGCATGATGATGTGTTATGATTTTTGATGTGTGTTTGTGCTCTAGCATCTCTCTATATATATATGTATGGTTAGCTAACGGTTTTATACCGTGTTGTAGATCCTTTGCAGGTTAGGAGAGCTGCAGAGTGATCCAGAGGGGTGATCCGCTGAGGGCTCCGTACACTGGGGCGATATCGTGGGATATGGGGTTTTTATGTTGTACGGATATATACTTTGATTTTGTACTCAGCGGTTACTCTGTATTACCTTTTGATATGTGTATATATATATATATATATATATATATATATATATATATATATATATATATATATATATATATATATATATATATATATATTAGTTTTATGTTTTGTTTTAATCTACATGTGCCTTGTTGTAAGATTCAGTGAATTTGTTGTTAGGCTAAGGTAAGGATTCATTGTGAGATCCTAGCCCAGTAGCACCTCGAGTCCTACGGATTTGGGGTGTTACAAGGATTAGTTGCAAGGTTTCATACCAAGTGGCATCGGCTAGTATCGGATGGTGACCAGATGGTCGGGGGTTCAAACCCAGTGGGCAACACAACAAGCAACTCAACTAGCCAATGACATTCCCTCACGTCACAGGTTCGAATTCCCTAGGAAGCAAATAAAATGTGAAGCGCTGCTACTTAATCTCGGTGCAAGTGGTCACAAGTTCGACTCTTGTGCCGAGTGAGAACATTGAATTAACACACTAAAATTACGGAGTTTAGAGATTTATGGCTCTCACCAGAATCATCGAGGATATAACAACGTGGCACGGCTGCTTGGAGAACTAACACTCGATTCCTACTCCGACGACCACCAGGTTAGCGCAATAGCAAGCTTCTCGCCGGGGTTGAGTTGGGGTCGGCGACTGGAGGAGATGGTAAGAAGGTAATCGACCGGTTAGGGAGGATGGTGGTGCTTCATTGTGGAGGGGAGAGGGAACGGGTTTGGTGCCGACTAATACTGCAGGGTAGGAGGTGTCGACGGGTGAGGCTGAGAGAATGGGAGGAGGGAAGGTGGAGGACGGCGTCCTCTTCTCGCACTTACTATCGAAATTACAGGTCAGGGGAGGGGAGATGCGCGAAGGGGTTATAGAGGAGAGACGCGGACATGGCGGTGATGGTGGCTGAGGTGCGACGAGGTGAGGGTAGGGAAGATATGACCGTCGGTCGAGATCGACTACCAGGGAGCAGAGTGGAAAGGAGGACGAGGAGACGGCCGATCGGTGCTTACGGGGAAGGGAGGAGGTGGCAGGTATTTGACTCACCCTCATTCTCGTCTTCAATGGCCGTGGCCTTTTAGCGCTCCATAAATGGCCGGAGTAATTACGACCTTTAGTTCTCTGTAACTCCCGTTGACAAAGGGAGAAGATGATTGAGTCGAAGGAGGAAGACGGTGACGTGGAGAAGTGTCCAGGTGGCCCGTGGGGCCGAGATAGATGGGAAAGAAGGGAAGTGGGCCGGGGTTGGGAAGAAACAATTGGCCGGTGCATGGGATAGAAAGGAGAAGGTGGGCCGAGATGAACAACAAGGAGGAATGGTGGCCCGGTTCAGCATTTTACAAAAAAAAAAAAAAAAAACTTTATTCTAGATTAAACTATACGAATGGTTTTTTATCAGTTTGGGTTACTTATTTGTATTCAATTCGGGTTTTCGGTTTAAGTAAAATAATATAAATTAAATAAGACTTTTAAATAACTAGGAAAATTATTAAATTTTCCGGTTATTACAAAGGATACAGGCGCCTTTTTCTTGGCCGAAATCTCTGCTCTCTTAAACACGTTACATAAAACATCACGAACCATATTGTGCCTATATTTGAAGCCGGTTGTACAGTCGAACTACTGCAATAGGAGAACATGAATTAGTCGGGTCACCAACGAATGGGAGGCAGAATTGGAAGAGTGTATCGAACGCAGACGGCGATGTGTGTTATACAGATGACGTTGAATCTAGTGTGGATTGTTCAGATCTACTGCCCGCGGCGGCCGGGTTGAAGTGTGTTGTTGGATGAGGACAATGTCGGCGGTGAATGGTGGACATGAGCGAGATCAACAAAGGATTAAGCCTAAAACAAGAGATGAGATGAGACGAGCCAAGAGTAGGAGGAGAGTTCTGCATATTTTGTTGGGAAGAAGAGTTTTGTGGGAAATTGATGGAGTGAGAGGATAGTTTAAGATTTTAGTAAATTATGATTGGTCAGAATTCAACCTCACGGATAGTGTAAGAGCCCTATCCTTTCGGACCGAGATTGGACTTTAGCCGAGTTTAGCTTTGGCCGAGATTGGTCTAGCCGCACCCGCGGGCACCAGGTGCCGCCCCTGCGGGTATCCTCCCCTACGGCTCAGGAGACCGCGCCTGCGGATTCTGGCGGCTGCAGCCGGCTTTGTTGACTTCTTTGACCCGTGTTTTACCCTTTCCTCCTCTTATTCTTTCCTTGGCTCGTGATCAAGGGTTTCACTTCAGTTCTTCAGCCTTCCCACGTTCTTCTTGCTTCTCCCTTGCTTCACCTTGATCTTGTTCTTGGTTTCCTTTGCTTTGGAAGAGAGTTTGTTGTGGCTTGAGTGTTTTGGATGCTAGTGATGTATGTTGCTGAGCTTGAAAGCCAGCTTTGGTGTGTGTTGAGCTTCCCTGGAGCCTAGAACCACAGTTGTGATAAGCTGTCTTCTTCCTCTTCTCTTCTTTCTTTTTGATTCTATCTTTATAGCTTAGGACTAGATGTATGCTAAGGGTATTGATGTTAGTATGTGTATGTACCTGTTTGTATGTGGCTCTGGAAGAGAAGAGGTGTGATTTGATCACGTGAAAAGCCGAGGAGAAACTGCGAAATCGCCCTCTGTAGTGTTGCCGCCCCCGCGGCCAGAAGTCACCGCCCCTGCGGAAGACGTGCCGCAGCGCCCGCGTTGTGCCTGCGTTGCCAGCGACCCTTGTCACCGCCCCCGCGGCTGAGTGCCACCGCGCCCGCGGTTTCCTGCGTTTCACCCCTGCGTCCCTTGATCACGCAGGTGCGTCTTATCCCGGGACTACCCATAGTTGGGTAGCTCTTTTCCTTTCCTAGTATGAGGGAACTAGTATCATGCTAGGTATCGGTTTATGATGAGTATGATATAGATATGCCGGTTACGGATTTGAGGTTACAATTTGGATATGATCCTTATGGATCCCTTGGGTCTAGGTGTGACCCCTTTATGTGATAGGAGTTTGATATATGTATATGTATGCCTTGTATAGGCCGTGTTGTCCTCCAGTTTGGAGTGGACCTGAGTGAGAGTTGATCATAGTTGGGATTACTTCCAAGATTGAGGTAAGTCCATAGGACTTACTTAGCTGCCATCTCTATATTGGATGTTACATGAGTGGTGTTTGTTATATGCTTTATAGCATGCTTATGATGGTCACCGACCTATCTTATATTGACCGCCCATTGTAGTGGCCGTGATAACCTTTCCCTTTCATCCCGTAGTGGAGTCTGGGAGGTTCTCTGTAGTCAGGTCATATCTAGTATAAAGGAAGGACCCTCACCACTCCCATAGGGTACACGGGAGGTGTGCTGGTACTACTCCAGCTAGCTAGAGCACTCAGAGGCGGGGATTATATTCCTCGTGTCACATATTTCATATATATTTATTTATACGATTGAGTGTTTCAACTTATTAAAGATAATAAACCGGGTAAATGTTTGATATCATGCTGAAGTGTTTATTATTCCTGATATGTGATTGTGCTTATGTTCATGCTATATATGTGTATGATTAGTTAACGGTTTTATACCGTGTTGTAGATCCCTCGCAGGTTAGGAGAGTTGCGGAGTGATCCAGAGAGGGTGATCTGCTGAGGGTTCCGTACACTAGGCATTATCGTGGGATTTTGGGTTTATCTTTATTGTACGGATTTCTGTTTTACTTTGTACTCAACAGTACTTTGTATCATCCTTTTGACTTATATATATATATATATATATATATTAGTTTTATGTTTTGTTTTAATCTGTTAGTGCCTTGTTTTAAGATTCAGTGAAACTGTTGTCAGACTAGGGTCAAGATCCATTGTGAGATCCTAACCCAGTAGCACTTCGAGTCCTACGGATTCGGGGTGTTACAGATAGCATTTCTAAGCCATCGATTACAACAGTGGTCAACGGCTGAAATTCCTCCTTTTTATTATGGGCAAGTGGGTTGGGACTTGGGATTCTCTCCTTATATTAGGCTATGTTTATCAAAGCACCTCTATTGTTGGTTCTTGGGCACCTTTTTCAATTTCTCTCTCCGCCAACTCACTCAAGCATTTCATATAATCTACTATATAATACTAAAACAGAAGTAAATAACGCCACTTGTCATTCTCATATTGAGTCACCTCGGATTTTGCCACATGTCACCACTACGTTAAGCCACATAAAATTTTGCCACGTGTCGTCTCTAGGTTGCGCCACCTCATTTTTACTTATCTTATTTATTTTAGTACTCTCTAAATTAAGATATAAATTAAGTCATCATCTAAATAAAGAAGGTATATTATTATATAGAATATGATTCAATTTACTTATTGACTTTCTATATATATATATATATATATTATATATATTTTTTATTATATATATATATATATATATATATATACTTCAAAATTAAATCATTTGCTTTTTATATGTAAAATTCATACATGAAAGATGTTATTCTATTATTAAGATTATTATAATTATTACTATATAACAAGTGTTACCACCTAAATGATTAATTAACTTAATTAATAACATAATTATAAGTCTTTTTGGTATTATTGAAAAAGATTAAATTTTGTTTAAAGTTGTTCATTGATTATGATAAAAATTTACCTAAACTTTATATATTATTTTTATTGTGGTATTAATTATTTATTACACTAATAGCTATTATTTAGTTTAATTTTTTTATCAATTCCGTGCAAGGCACGGGTACTAAGCTAGTTCTACCTATTTTATCAAAGCATTCTATATAAAGATCTTCCATATATTTTATTATTTTATTTAACTATGAATTACATACTAGTATTTTTGTATAATCTAAAATATACATTATCACTGTAATTATATTCATTTTTCTACTACTTGAATACTACGAATAGATAAAAACATTAAACAAAATATATAAAAGTAATAACATAACCCAAATATATATATGATTAAAAAATATATAAATAAAAATATCTGTTTTTTAAATACCATGTTTTACAAGAAATTAATACACATGCTACTTAAAAAGAAATACAAAATACAAAATATACAACAACATTACACATAAAATTATTTTTATTAAAAAATAAATTAAATATATTTAATATGGGTGTTTATAGATAGATAAAAATAAAATATAAATGGTGGTATAAATTTTTTATTGTTATTTTATTTATTAAATTGCAAAAAAGAATTTTTAATGTTTTATTAATCTACTAGCTCTTGCCAATCATATTGTGCCATGTAATACTCATTTTATTTTTTTAAAATTTTGTTCAAGCATCTTAAAATTGAAGATCATTCATGGAGCATTTCAAATTGAAGTTCTCCGATACTTTTGATTATTATAATATATATATACCCAAGATCCTCTCAAGAACCTAAAAATTTAACGGGACTTCTAGGAGCACGGGGGAAAATTTAACAAACGCACGACGGTCACGGTTTCCGGAACCGTCACGGTATCGGAAACCGTGACCGTGATAAAATGACCACGGTTACGGTTTTCGAAACCGTGACTGTTCCGGAAACCGTAACCGTCGTGCGTTTGCCCTAGAAAAAGAACGAATTCGCATCCCGTAGCCGCAGGCGTTCTTCAGCGAAAACCCGACGAACCACGACGAACAGAGACGACGAAGGGGGCCATTTTAAGTACGATTTGAACCTTTCGAAGCATGGATCAAGGTGGTGAGCATGGACGGCCTTTCGAGAAGCGTAAACATAGTCCGACAGCGGTAATTTAACGGTTAATTTCGATTACGAGTTTTATCGATTAAGACTTTTCGATTACGATTTTTTAGGTTTGATTTTGTTGAAATCGAAAGCATGAATTGAGTAGTTTAGCTTGGAATCACGTAGAATAGGATTTGTGTTGTTGAAATTGCAGAAGAAACGACCGGAAATTGTGGTCGAAGGAACGGTCGAACGCCATTAATGGCGTTCGGGCGTGGAAGATGAACAGTGGCTTCCACGGCCACGGTTCCCGGATCCGTGGAGCCAAGGTTCATCCTATAATGCATTTTATGCATTATAATTCGTTATTTAGAATTATAATGCATAAAATGCATTATTTTTAATTATTTTTAATTTAATTAAATTTAAATTAATATAAAATTAAATTAAATTAAATTAAAATTAAGTAAAATAAATTAAATTAAAATAAGTAAAATATAAGTAAAATAAATTAAGTAAACTAAATTAAAATTAAATGAAATTAAGTTTAAATAAATTGAATTTAATTTAATTTAATTTATTTAAAATGAGTTAAATTAAAAGGAAATTAATTTGAATTAAATTTAATAAAATAAATTTATTTTCATTTCAATTGGTTTCTAATTAAATAAATTAAATTAATATTAAATGTAAGTCTTATTAAATTAAATTAGATTAATTCTAAATTAACTATTTATAATTAAATTTAAATCGATATTATTATAAGTGTAGATATTAGAGGAGATGGCGCGTCGCCGTCCTACGGCGTCGGTTCGTAGAGCTCGAGACTAGGTACGAGGTGGTGCGACACAAGCGGTGCAGAGACCGGTACAAGTGTCATACCGACCTTCAGCTTCCGATCCTTCTCCACAAGTACGACATTCAGAGATACCATCCGCGGATTATAACACCGAGGATGACGATGAGGGCGAGGAGGAGATTGTTGGCCCTGCTATACATGGGGTGGAGGAGGACGTAGTTGGACCTTCAGGTACCCCTGCTACACATGGGGTGGAGGAGGACGTAGTTGGACCTTCAGGTACCCCTGCTACAAATGGGGTGGAGGAGGACGTAGCTGGACCTTCACGTACCCCTGCTACACATGGGTTGGAGGAGGGCGTAGCTGGACCTTCACGTACCCCGGCTACACATGGGGTGGAGGAGGACGTAGTTGGACCTTCACGTACCCCTGCTACACATGGGGCGGAGGAGGATGTCACTCTTCTTGACGAGCATATTGCCGTACCTATCGATGAGGATATTCCATACGACGACCACGTGGAGGATGCTTTCATCCCGGCCGATAGAGACCGGGTTGTTGCTGACACAGGAGCACCGTTGACTCAGGAGGTGTTGACATGCTATGGTACTCATAGGGCTCGCGGAGTATGGATTGGAGAGGTACATAATTGGATCACAATTATAACAAATTAGCTTAAATTATATTGTAATGAAATTTTTGATTAAATGTAAACTTGTCTATGAAGGAGGACTACAGGAAGCCCGTGACGGAATTGATGCGAGTGTCGGACATTGGCCATTTGAGGGGGTGGATATCAGATGTTGATAGAGTGGACCCCGATTCTTGGTTTGGTCTGGCGTCTAGGAGCGGTCTCACTGAGTAACTCGACATCTCCTTTGCTGGTGTGGATCATGCTCTGATCCATGTATTTCTCGAGAGATGGCATCCAAAGACCAGTAGTTTTCATCTACCATGGGGTGAGATGACCATTACTCTCCATGATGTTGTTGTTATCATGGGGCTTAGGATTGATGGAGAGGCTTTGTTGACACCACTCAGTAGACGGGACCGTAACGCATGGTTGGCTACGGTATTCTGTTTGACTGAGCCCGAGGCAGATGCTCATCATTTTGTGGTGTCTATCGATCTCAGGAGGGCATACGAGATTATTCGTCGATCACCAAACACCCCAGCCCATGAGATTGCTTCCGTCTTCCTTCTTTTTTTCTTGGGTGTCCACCCTGTTCGTCGATAAGTCGACGAACAAGATCCGACCGTGGTTGATTGATTTAGTCTGAGACCACGACCGCACAGGAGGATTTGCTTGGAGCACCGAAGTCTTGGCATATCTATACTGGTACTCACTACCACAAATGGAACTACTTTAATACGGTCTCTTCTAACGATATTAACACTCCTTTTTGGCCTATTTGTCCTATAGGATGATGGGTGATGCGTCACGACTCAGGGTAAGGACCATTGGTGGTTGCACATCTCTGTTACAGGTATCATTATTATTTTAGCTCTGTAATAATTTTGTTTATTTTTTGGAAAATACTAAAAATCTTTTTGTTCAGTTCTGGATATATGCACATTTCCCCTCGTCTGGGTGTTCTGCGGCCGAGGATCCAGCATTACACGGAGCAGCTCGATGGGCCACGAGACTATCTGTCCCGAGGACACCAGTACAGACACTAGAGAGGCTGAGATCCCTACGTACCCAGCTCGACCAGATGAGAGCGGAGGAGATCAAGTTTATGCCTTACGGGGACAGGGTTCTAGATTTTCAGGGCGAGTTCAAATTATCCACCTACAGAGGCGCGATCCGGATAGACGACATTATGGAGCCATACATGCCTGACAGGGTACTCCGGCAGTTTGGATTTGTACAGACCATCCCACAGGAGAGGATCATACCTTACCTAGAGGTACGTCCAGAGACCGGCAAGGGTTACAAGGTCCGATTCCACTCCGTTGAGGATAGATGGGAGAGCAGACACAACGCCACGAGCAGAGTATCACTTGCAGGTCGGATTCCGGCACCTGATCCATGGAATGTATCAGCGGACTACATGTACTGGTTCAGTTCCCGGTGTCACCCGTTTGTTTTACCCTCCTCAGCGGTTGAGATTCCCCCACCGGAGCGCCCTTCTCCAGTTCCAGTTTCAGATACTAGGGTACGTCATCATTAAATGTAGTCTTTAGATTCGAATCCTTAGTACAAAAAATTATAACACATGTTTGTATCATTGTAGCGTCTACACATACTACAGGCGAGTCTCAGAGATCTCATAGCACGTGGTGGGCCTGTTCCGGTTTCAGAGATTCAGAGGATCTATGACGAGTCTATTGCACATCAGGCCCCTATTGCACAGACTCAGGTTAGGGCGTCGCAGCCCAGACGTAATTAGTCGGACGTCGATTTTTTGTTGTTTGTTCCTCGTGTTCATGTATTTATACTTCGGATGTTATTTTTTTTGTACTTCGGTTTGTTTATATATATATATATATATATATATATATATATATATATATATATATATATATATATATATATATATATATATATATATATATATATATATATATATATATATATATATATATATATATATAAAGCTATTTAGTCCTTATATCAATGTTCAATCCTTATATCAATGTTTAACACATAATATGCACGAATAACATCACGACAAGTCCATCTATTACTTAATAAAGAAGAACAATACAATATAAATGAGTTCACATGGATACGGAGGAAAATCAACACGTAGGAACAACATCTAACTACTCTAAAGTGGTTGAATGGACTTCTACGATTCTTGGAGACCCTTCTTTGTACCTCTTTAACCTATCTTCAAAAGGTTTATCCCATCCATTTACGCGTGCATGATGATTATGTTCCCATGAGGGGGATAACTTCGGTAATGGTGCATCGGGTTTCAGCCATACCTGCAAAAAAATAGATTCAAGGATTTCCTTCAAACAATAGAAATTCATATCACGGGATACAAGTTCGTAAAGTAAACAAACTTACAGCTACATAGTGATTGCCGTTGACATGTGCTATTGCACGAACTTCTGTCGGTGGCTCTTGATTCTCCACCGTTGCAGCCATAGGTAAACAAGTCTCGGGATTTCCCCCAATTACCACCACAACGCAACGATAATACGTTGCGGCTACCAAAGGAATGATTGGTTGTTTAAACCAATTCTCCGGTCCGCAACCTATGTCCTCGGTCCAATAAATAGATTCAAGGACTTCATCAATACTCCATTGGTATGTCGTCTGTTGCCATTAAACGAGGAAAGATGAACAAACATAACAAATACTCACAAGGAAATAACACAAAAATGACTAAGAAAATAAATGAGATACTCACGACTTTGTAGAGATCCTTCTTCATGTATAACTCCAATGTCATGTCCCTTCTTATGGTCAAATAATCTTCCTCCGTATATCCAGAAACAACAGTGAGGGCTCTATATCCACAATGTCCATCGGATTTTACATCTACAGCTTTGAGGATGAATGGTCTCACTACATCTGCAATCTGACCCTTCTTGAAGCGATACACCTTAGGTCCTCGAGAGGTAGCTTTCTTGGCACGTGGTTGACTGCACAGAATTTGTTCCTCTGGTTCTGGCTCCTCAATCTTAATCCCCGTTTCTCGGCCTGATTTTGGTGGACGACCCCGGGGTCGTGGACGTGATGACCCTGGACCATGCTCGAACCCACTAGGATCTCTCTTTGTTGAACGCATACCGTATTTCGTAGGTCTTCCTTTAGTTCGTACTTGTTGTTGCGGTTCCCTCATGTTTGTCGTTCCCGGATTTATCATATCCTCATATGCGGAAGCCATCCGCTCAATATGATCTTTGGTCAACAAATTGTTATTCATCTGCTCCATGAAGTTGTTTAGCGACACAATGTTTGGATCAATGTGGACAACATCATCTGCTATGATCGGATTCACCTTTTCCCAACGTACTTGCCTCCAGTATGGATGAATTTGATCCAAACGAATCGGCATCCGATCCCTAATAGTAATGAAAAACTCATGTGTACAAGGTAATCCATGGGCTTCCCTCCAATATGAATCGCGACATGTAATGAGGCTCTTAATTTTCTTCGCCTTCTCATAGATCTCCAGCAATAAATCGAAGCACTCGTTGCTTACTTTGTTTCGGAGCAAATCAAATATTGGAACACGCACATCCAACAACATTCTCTTGCGTGAAGTCTCTATGGATGCTTCAATCTTCCCAATCTGATCGACTATCATTAAGTCGATGTTGTCCACAAGCAATTGAAATCCTTGCACGCTAGAACGCAATGTTCTCTTCAACAAAGAGTGTGCGGACTCACACCTACATATCATTATAGAATCAGTACAATTATTGCTATAAGCTTTTAGTAAATGTAGGTTTGAGATCTTACGCATTTGTTGTCCTCGTGCCAAAATGAAGATACAAGTCACACCATGCGCGAATAATTGTCTCCATGTATGGAATCAACCATGTGGTCTCTAAATACTCCATCAATCTCGGGTAACTTTGCCAAGCAACTTTCATCTCAGCCAAGCGCCTCTCGTAACTCGCCGATGATCGGGATTCAAACAAGGCATTGTATTGTGCTATGAACTGATCTCGTGCTTCCAAGGATCGTGTCACTGCCCAAGCTCTTTGGTTAATGTTGCACTTGGCATGAAATGTGCAAATCATGTGCTTCACATCTGGAAAGACATCTCCTAATGCACGAATAAGCCCAAGCTCTCTATCCGTCACAATAACTCCCGGTGTAAGATTTCCGCACACATGTCGGAGTCTCCCTAATGCCCACTCGTAGTGATTCGAGTTTCCCTTAGACATGAAGACAAATGTTATTGCGAACGTCTTCCTCGTGCTAGTAATTCCAACGATCTCTAACAACGGCATCTTGTACCTACATATTTTGAGGCACAATCAAGACTCTAATGTCAAATTAAACTAAAATAACAAAAATGTTCATGTAATATGAAGACACTCAAAAACAAAATTAATGTTAACACTTACTCGTTCGTCTTGTATGTCGTGTCCATTATGATGACATAAGGAAATAAGCTGAGGAGATGCTTGGAATCTGGATGCATGATGAAAAAATCTGAAATTTCATCAGATTGTGGACATCTTCTCACATTCACATAGTAACGACGGTTTGTAGACTGTGTAGTGCTTGTTGTAGTGGGCCTCGTCCTTCGGCTTGTAGCTTCTTGATCTTCAAACCAGCATTGTATATTTGTCTCATGGAAGTGACATTGTTGGGATCATCCAACTGCAGTGACTTCAAAATATCACCTGGCTTTATACTTGCACCGAGTTCACGTCCGACCTTCCGAAACTGTTTTGGCGTCAATCGGCCAGCAAAACTATGTCCCTTCAATTTCTCGGGAAGTGTATGGTTGTGCACTCCGCATTTAACATGCATCGTCCATTTATCAATTCTGCTTTGTACGCCTTCAAGCTCAAATGAACACCCGTCTTTTATCGATTTACGTGCTCGCTTGGATGACGGCTCAACATCTGGATCAACGTCTTTCTTCTTCCGAGTTGACCCGAAACGTTCGCATGTCAACCGAAACGTCACGAATCCACTCCCATTTCTCCATGACCTACTTGTGACAAACACCATATTCATAGTTTCTCCCATGAAACGAGCCCAATCAGCCATTGACTCTCGATCGTAGAAATGACCGTTAATTTCAAACATTCGACTATAATCGGTCCCTTCATCACGTGAATAAATCGGAAGACCCTAATTGAAAATAAATAGAATAAGAATTTGTTTTTTTCCGCTATAACTACAAACTTATAAAAAAATTATTACCTGAAAATGGGGAAGAAATTCATCCGGTTGACTGAATTTTGAATCATCGAAAGGCATCAACATCTCTTCATTGTCTTCTGTCGCCATTTCCGCTACCAATTTTTTTGAGAATTTGGGTGAAAGTTTATTCACCTCCCTCCTCTATCCCTCTCAATATATAAGGGTTGAATCTACCGGCTATTTTTACAACGTTCGAATCTCAACGTTCAATTTACAACGTTCGAATTCCAACGGCTATTTTTTCGAAGCGGTGAGATAATTTCCACGGTCACGGTTCCCGGACCCGTCACGGTTCCGGAAACCGCGACCGTGGGAAATTTGTCACGATCACGATTTCCGGAACCGTGACGGGTCCGAGAACCGTGACCGTAGTGCAACTGTTAATTACTCCGCCGTGCCCTTAAAATCGCCCAAATTTAAACTGATAAATATCTTCCATATAAATGATATATTTAACGTCATGATCTATTATTCAAATTCAAAATTCTTACATCTGTTTCTATATTATAATAATAAGTAAGATTACCATACAACTGAGTTACTTCATAGATATATAGTAAAAATTTTAATTATATTTTCACGTACAAACTAATATAAAGTATAAGCTTTCGTTAAAAAATACCATTGTTTTAGAATTGTAAGTCAGAATTGTTAATTGTGATTTTTTTTACTAAAGTTTGATATTATAAAAAAAATTATATTATACCCAAATTTAGATTTATATGATCTTTAACTTACTTAAGTTAGCAAAATAAATAGTAATATAACATTTTATCAAACAACAATTAACATAATTCATAGCTTGTTTATGAGAAGTTAATGGATATTTTTTAATATTAAATTTAAATAAATAAACATAACTTAATGTTTTACTAATTTAAATTCAAACATACTAACAACTTTAACGAAAGTTTATACTTTGTATAAATATGTTAGTATTGATGATTTCATTATTACAATCGATTAAGTTGTTGGGTTATATGCACAATCTTACGTATAATTAATAAATAAATAAATTTTTTGGCACATAATTATAATTTCGACAATTAATGGGACGAAAAGAGAAGGTAAAAGTTTAGTTTTAATATTGAGAAAATAGATCGTAGCCATCGATTTATCCTAAACGTTTAAGGCTTACTCCCTTCAATCATAAATAAATGTCGTTTTGAAATTAGAAATTTGATCACAATTATTTATCGTTTTAAGTTTTTAAGGCCAATAAATACACAATATTTATAAGAGTTGTTCTTGAAAATTGTTTGTATTGATTACTTTTAGGTCAAAGTTAAAAGGTAAACCGGAATAACGTTTTTATGCAATGAAATAGTCATGATAAAAAAGGAATAAAAGAAACAACTGTCATAACAATGAAATCTAAAAACTGAAAAGGCTAGGCACAAGAGTTTGCCCAAAAAAAAATTCAAAAACCAACTAACAAGTACGGAAAAGTGGAAAACTCGGTTATCCACTCTCTTCAGATCACTCCATAGCGGTCCTATCCTACAAGGTATTTACAACATGACGGTGAAAACCGTTAGCTAGCAATTCTAATATCAGTTAACATTACTCTAGCACAAACACACATCAAATCGGTAAATAAACACCCAAGCATGGTTTCACACATATCTCAATTATTATCTTTATTTAGGTGATTCAATCTAATTGCTAAACTTATTTTGTGGCACGAAGGTCTCCCGACTTTTCCCCTATGTCCCCGTTTACTAAGCGGACTAGAGTCAATGCATCTCCCCGTCTACCGTGTGGTCTGGTCGTAGTCGTAGAGAACCTCCAAGTCACCTGGCAGTGTTGGACAGCGATGCCACGACTCGTTTTCATACACTTGGGTCAATAACGTAAATAAAGTCATCTTACTCAAGTTATAATTAATAACCACGAAACATACATTAAATAACGCACACCAATATTACGAAAAACTAGCTAAGTAAGTTCATAGAACTTACCTGAACTGATCCGAGATCCAAAACGCTAAATCTCGATCCGTACGTAAACGATATCAACAACTTAGCCCAGGCGAAAAACGTCTTACCAGCACAATTCTATCCTTTAAAAAGCTTATAAATGTTTTCTAGACCATTAATGGGGTTCTATAAGGAAATAAATAAGATACCCTAACTATTATGAAAAATACCAAAAAACTCCCAACTTCCCTTAAACTCCGGAAAAGGTCCGAACCGGTCTAAGACCCTTACTACTGTTCCATAATATCTCACAACCCTAAAAGTTCCAGCAGATCCGCGTGTTAGTCTTTGGATGGGTCGGTGGCAAATATGCTTGTGTTGATTTGTCGGGGTCCCTCCTCTAGTTTGTTTGGGTGTTGGGCCTTTTTGTTGCGGGTAAGACATCCCTCAATGCGGCATCTGCAAAGGTGGCTAAGCATAGCATTGAAAACCAACATGTGTTTCTTCCGTTCACTGTTGACACATTTGATTTTCCCACGCCAATGTCGTCAAGATTCTCAAGATATGCAACGGATCTTGCATGGTAATGTTGTGTCTCCTAGATCTTCAGACGTAAAATATATAAAAAAAAGTAAAAATGAGGTTGCATAACCTAGGGACAACACGTTGCAAAATCTTATGTGCCTTAACGTGGGAATGACATATGACAAAATATGAGATGACTTCAAATGGGAACGACAAGTGGCCCAAATCCCTTCTTCTTTAGTATTATATAGTAGATTATGACAATATATTTGTTCCATTAAACTTTTTATTTTAGACATTTGATAAATATTTTAACAGTTTAGTAAATATATCATGCATTAAATTCTTATGTATGCCCTATATTTTTCTTATTAAAAACCTTAACGTATATAGTGATCATCATATTTGATAAATTTGTAAAGTTGAACGAAAAAAAATATATTTTGAAACAAAATTCAAATAAAAAAAACACTTATTGTGAAAATAAAGATTTACATAAAAAAAATGAAACATTTTAATTTAACCCATTATTAAACTAAAGCTTTACTAGAAATGGATATAAAAACTATAGCCATAGTCTATCCGTATAGCAAAGCAACATTGCTAGAAAAGTATGACTCATAGTCACCATCAAACCGTGGCTGAAATTCGTCACCATATTCTCCCACTATCCAACCGTGGCAAGGGTTCATCACTCCATTTTGTAGCCACGCTTGGCTCCACCCGTCCCCATTTCCGTGGCTAAATAGCAACTCCTTCCTTCCGTGGCTGTGAAATCCATGGCTATATGAAACTTTTTTTGTAGTGAATATTCTAAATTGATGGATTATGGGAAGAGTATTTGAGTGACCTTATAATGCTTTGGATGGTGGTATATTCCTTGTTCACATATTCTCATTTGAATGTATCTTGCACCAACTTTGCTTTCCTGTAACTTTTTTTTTGAACTTTCTTATCCTTAAAATATACAGTGAAGTGCCTGAAAATCTGTATTTGGTTTATAGGCGCCGCAGGCTAATATTCCTTACAAGTTCATTTTGATATTAAAAAAAAAAAAAGCAAGGCCATGAGAAGAAGAATTGAAGTACAGAAGCATGAGACATATTAAGATGATAATTTTTCACTAATTCCAGTACACAAGCAAGGCCATGGGAACAAGAGAAATAAAAAGGAAAATTAAGGTTATCCATACTAGACTACATTCATATACCACAATGCCCAAAGAAAGATACAACAACATACAATTAAGGGTAAGCACCACTTGGTGTAGCAACATCAGACCATGAGAAAGGCGAAGTAAAGTAACTGAAATCACCACCGCCACCACCACTCACCGGAGCCGACTCCAGTATAATCCCGGAAGGATTAGTAGAAAGAGAGGAAGAAACAACATTACTATTCAAAACCGAGCCTTGCGGATTCGGATAATATCCACTTGTTGATGTTTTCAGTTTCTGCAGAAGCTCTTGAATCCCACTGTTTTGTCCTTCACCATTAACCTGTTGATTACTTCTCCAAACAGTATTAATTTGATTAATCGGACCGCTAGAAAAAGGCATAGTATTTATATTCCCTCTTAGTAAACCGAGTAAATGAGAATTCTGTGTAGGATCATGATCGAACCCGGTTCCCAGAAATATTTGTTTTCCGATCTCCGATATGGAGAAACTACTCTTTAACCTAGAAGATGCGGACGGCGAGATGTTGGTTGTGGTCGGTTTGTTTTTCCGGCAACCTCCTCCGATGGGAACGTTACGAAGAGCGCCGCCTTTAGTCCAATACCTTCGACATGTCTTGCAGAAATGTCGAGGTTGTGTGAGGTTGTAGTTGTTGTAGTAGCAGAATTTGGTGTTGGTGGAATCGCAGCGAGGACATCTTAGGTTTTGTGTTTGATCTGGTGTTGATTTTGCAGTTGAAGGGCATTGTGAGAGAGTTGTCTGTAGAAATCCTTCGTTGTTGATAGAGATCTTTCTTTCTCCAGCTAAAAGCTCTTGCATCATGTTTGTTTGCTGTAGCAGAATCTGAAAACCAGGAGAAAAGAAACGATTAGTTATCTTTTTTATGATGTAAAAGGTTTAGACTTTAGAGGTTGAGTTGCTTAAACAAACCTTCTGTGTGAGTGTATATGGAAGGAGATCGAGGAGAGAGGGGGAGTGCAAGGAGGCACTTTGGTGTGTATATATAGAGGTGTGTGAAAGAACAAATAAGTCCCTTTTGGGTTTAATTTCTTGTGGATTTGGAATCTGCTATTTCTTTACTCTTTTTTATTTATTTATTTTTAAAATCTGTCTTTAGTTCCACTGTTTATAACTAGTTACCAATAGTTGTTTATGTACAGAGAAAATAATGATGAGAATATATGATAAGCATCGTGATTTTATTTTTCTTCTATGACAAGGCATCAGAGGAAACAATTAAAACTACTTCTTTTACTAAAATTTAGATATCACAATAATATTGGAAGCTACATAATACTGTATTTCACGAAAATAAGAAATAAATTATTGCCCACTTCACACAATTAAATTAAGAGTAATTTATATATTTTTATTTTATTTTGTCTAAATATAGCGATTTAAATCACATCTTATACAATATTTAAAGAAATTTGGCTGGGTTTTGAGATAGAGTAGAGAGTTTTTTTTTTAATAATTTCGTAAATAAAAGAAAAAACAATTACAGAATAAACTTCTATAAAAGTTTTGGGATGCAAGCATGAAGTAGTTACAAGAGCATTTGTATGGACTAACATTCAACGGTCACTAATGAGTTACGAAGGACACCAAAACTCCAAAAGTGCGAAGCCATGAGAACATCGATTCGCATTAGCCTTCTACCTTTTACCAATTGAGATCTCCTGTAACAATGATACATGTATTCCTATAATGTGATTGGTTAAGGCTAAATAAATAAAGATTAAATTTTTACTGCTTTACAAAAAAATTAATAAACAATATAAATATAATCAATCACGTGCTAGGGATACAAAGATACATGAAACAAAGGATACAGAAGATCTTGACTGAAATTTAGCAACTTATGCGATCTTTTCCTACAGGAAACCATATGGGAATTAGTGTGCTGCTTATTCTACTTTTCCTACTTTATCTTTTTTCTGCTGATTCCCATGCTATACGCTAACACATTGCATTCATATGTGAATTCTAGACATGCAGCACTTCATCATTTTAATGTTAAACATGATCAAGATCTCTTCTATCAATAATAGATGTATCTTGTACATGATTGACTGAGATTAAATAAATAAGAAATAAAGTATTACTCCCTTCGTTTTTCAATGGATATCGTAGGGTAAAAAACATACATATTAAAAAATCTAAAAGTAGAAATTATAATAATTAATGATGCATAATAATTTTAAAAAAATGTACAAAAACGATGGTAGAATGTAGAGAGTTATACGGGAAAAATGAAATATTGCTTTGAAAATACAAATAATAAATGAAAAGGTAGTTAGAATTGTAATTATAAAAAGTTTGGGTATTAATAACACCTATAAGGCCAAATATTATGAAACAAAAATTTAAAGTTCAAATGACAAGTATTAGGAAACATATTACGACAAAAAATAATACTTGTAAATAATAGCAATCCTACAAATCACGTGATAAGGATACGAATGATACATGAAATGAGTGATACAAGATATCTTCGCGCTGTTAAACATGAATCCTCACACTAAAATTGATCACATGTGTCCCGTCTAATCAACCATAAACGTGTAAGCTCTCACGTTTAATTATCAACAATACAATCGGTGGCATGCGTATTACATTCTTTTTATTTTTTAAAAAACCTCATTAAAAAGTCTATCATGGCGCCTATGGTATTCAAGATTCAATTATACTCGTGCGATTTGTGTTGTGGAAGTATATTGCTTGTCCGGTCAGGACAAATACCAAAAATATATTGTTAGATCGACCAAGACCAGTCAGGTCTATATCGATACGGACCAATTGAACCAAGAAAATTTTATATATTTTTTTTGGACAAAAAACACGAACCTTTTTAAAATTTGGGTAACCAAACTAACCATACCTGAATATTCAATTCAGATTCACTCCAACAATAGGTTTTCGGTCCATAACAAAATTTGAAAACCCTATATTGAAGTGAATCAAGTGATTAATTAGATTGGTATCACCATGCCTACATTGATTCTTCGTGTCATTAATTAACATTACAGGCACTGCATCGAAACGGAGGTATATTGATTCCATTGTGAAGATCCAACCATTCTCCTCGAACATGTCGTTCACTCTAGCCACCACATATATTCCCACACACCCCGCAGCTACTGCAAATCCTTTGCCCTATTATTCCGAAGCTGAAGTAATTTACACGAGGGTTCAATTCAAGAGTAATGTAAGGATGACATGTCAAATCCACAAAATCACCGATTGTTATAAATGAATATAATTTTATGAAAATATTTGTTGATAAAACGGTTAGAAAGTTATAATCTTTAACATTTTATTGTTAAAGTTTCAAAACATTCACACAAGCTGTGAGTATTAAAACCAGTACGTTTTGATGCATACTCAAATTATATATACATTGATATCCAAATTGTGTATATATCATAATCATAATACACCCGAATTTGTGATTTATAAATTAGAAATATAGAAATATACCCGGATTGTTAATATAGCTTAATTTAAAACTATCTGAATTGTTATCTTTGGTATGGATATATGCTTTTGAATAAAGTAATTAAGGGTATAATATATGTTTCTGGTATGTTGTTTTTACTGTAAAATTATTTTGTTATGGTTTTTGGTATGAATTAAGTTTTAGTTATAAATGCAAAACTACAACCATTTGATGTTAAAACGAATTGAAGCATTTGCAGCCATCAACGAAGTGTCCCTATGCACGAATTCATGATGGTACTACAAAATTTCAGGGCTACAAATCATATATGTTGAATTTGGCTCGTAACGTACATGATTTGTTGAGAATGTACTGTATGCTCCAAATCTTCACAAACAACCTCTACTCCATTCCAAATTCAGTACAATTTCTTTATTGTTTTTTTTAATAAAACTTTAATAAAACACATATTAATTTCTTACACTCACGCAAAAGTAATTAAAACTAAGACTCCGTATAAATTTACTCTTGATTCACGTGAATTAGGTAGAAACCTATCATATTTTTGTTTTAAGCTTAATATATATGTGATTTCTAAATGTACCGGTCGCGAAAATCTATAGTAATCATCGGTACCAGGCCCGGCTCGGAGCCGGTGCAACCTGTTCTTAAGCATAGGGCCTCGGATTTTGAAGGACCTCATTTAGAAAAAAAGGGAGATAGTACCAAAGTCGTAAAAGTGTAGATGGTCAAGGTAACTTTTGTTATGTCTAGATGTCACAGGTTCGAGGCTCCAAATCTAACCGGTAATGAATAAATAAAATTACCAGTACGTATATCAAACCCTATATATATATATTCGTAATCTTTATTAATTATTTATTGTGTTCCTAACAATCTTGATAGACTAAAAGATATGAAGTAGAGTAAATGGTAATATGGGATGAAACAAAGCAAACACTTTTAATAACCGTTATGGAGGGGATTTTGTTGTAAAATGAGCAATGAGGAGATCGAAAGTGGGAAATAAAGGTAGCCTGGAATGAAATAATAAATGTATAGTCTTTTAATAAAAGAATACTCAAAAATTGTACGTTAGCTGCAAGATGTTGACGGAGCTTCAATTCCAATAGATGCCGTTCAAAGACAATCATTACGGAGACCCTTAATTATGTCACGTTTCACAACAAAACAAAACCCAAACAAACAAACCTAATTATGTCGGAATACGCGCTAATTAAGCTTTTGGCCCCATTTCCACCCGCAACATACCCGATATCCATGCCTTCGATTCACCCTTATACTTGAAGAGTTGAAGATAAAGATTTCTATAAATTTATTTCTTCAACATGGACCTAACGTTTATATATACACGACTCGTATGGATAATCCGATTTACGATAATATATTTTCACAAAAAAATAAAAACAAAAAAAAACCAGGCATTGCTGTTGTTTTCACACAATTTCACCTATATAAACCAACCTGTATAAAGTGGTGCAATCATTCATGAGTACGTACGTCGATTAAATTTTAAAAATCGAAGTAAGCCGTCGAAGTTGAAATGTGCACATAGTATTCGCCAATGTTTAACCTTTGTGATCGAGGAAGTAAATTGTAATGATAAGAAAAGTGGTTACTTGAGAGAGAGAGGGTCTACATGTCTCAAGAATAAGGAGCAAATATTCTAGTCATCATTGTGATTTTGAAGGTGATCATTGAATTGATCGATGTTGGAGAATAATAACAATAATAATCTCTTAGGCTCCAAGATAATATTCTTTTCTTCTCAACAATTCATTAACGTACGTAATAATTAGTGGATATGATATTTACAAATTACAATTTGTTGTGTGTTGTCGGTAGTGGTAGAATATTGATTCGAATAAGTTGTGCCCTAAGAGTAAGTAAAAAAAAAAATATTGATTTATGGATTATAGAGTGAATGGTAAATTGGTATCCCAATAGGTAAGGTGGCATTATGATATGTATAAAGTAGAAAAGGCAGGTAGATGATGAAAGAGCAGAAAAGAAAGCAATAATATACATGAAAGTAACACCAATAATGGAGTCGAATATTTAAAGATAAATAGGGCGAGACGTAGTGACAAATTCCAAGACATTCTTTTACGATAATGAAATATGAATGCAATTTGCAAAAAAAAAACAATAAACTAAGAGAAAATATGATTTCCGGGTATTCCTATTAAAGCAAGGGGGGCGTAACTGAGACTGACCGCGCGTGCCGCCCGGAGATGAAGACCTTTTTCGCTTTGTACGGCTCTTTCGTTTTTAGGGTTCTGAGCAGGCGATGCATGCGGGCAGCGATAACGACGACAGCTACGGCAGCGACCAGTTGGTGTCGCCGTCTCCGCTCGCACCGCTTCCACCACCACCATTCTGTCAGCCTTTGCTTTTTTCCCGACTCTTGGGCCCACCGATCCTCAAATTTTCTTTGGATATTTGACGTGTACGTAAAACCATGGCTCATGTTTTATCTGTTAAAACCATGGCTCATGTTTAACCAGATAATCAACATTTATATACCGGGATGGCTATAAACAATTATTCCCTAATAGTTAGATTATTTGTTAATAAACCATGAAACATGTAAAAATTTTCTTTGGATATTTGACGTGTATATCGGAATGATTTGTTAACCAAACACATAAACTAGTATAATCAGGTTTATATGTGGCTTATAAGTTTTATGGCTGTGAATCCAATAACAGGAGACGTTAACACCATAGAAAAGTTTATATATGGCTAAAAGCTTAGGAATAGAAAAAATTGAAATTGAGTCGACAACTAATTATCTGCTATTAATAATCTTAAGTATTATGGTCTTGTCAATAGAAGATTGAGATGTTAATGTTGGATTTGAGATTTATATGAACATCTTTTAAGAAAAACAACATCGACTATGTTTTAGAGAAATCATCGTCGTGACTTATAAACCTGCATGTTATGGACATTCTCACCTACAAAATAATGTTACTTGTAATCTATAACACTTCAAATTTGTTAGTGTTTGACACTTTGACACAGTATCTTTTTGTGGAGATTAAATTTTTAGAGAGGTTTTTGAGAAGAATTTTAAAGGGTTTTTAAATTTTTTTTTTATAAAAAAACTAGTGTTGAATTTTAGCAAGGTTTTTGTGTAGATTTTAGTAGAGTTTAATGTCATATCTCTTACATTTTTAGTAAATATTGTCTTTTTGGTAAAATCATTCTATTCTATACATCTTTTTTTAAATATTTATTTTTAAGTACAGTAAATATCAATTAGTTTTAAAATTAACTTTTCAAAATATACAAAGTTTTCCATCAAACTACTCAAACAACTACCAAAAAACCCTAAACTAAGAAGATGTCAAACCATGGCCTTACTTCTCATCCACAAATATACTCAAGATTTCTAAACATCTAGAAATTAAGCTACTTTAATGATTACTTTCCCTTATAATAAATAAATAACTAAACGTAATACTATCTTAATCTTATATATAGCCGAGAAGATAAAAGAGATTAATCCAGTTTAAGAAAATTAATGGCTGAAAGTACTAGTAAGTACCAACCCTACACGAAGTTACAAACCCATTTTCCTTTAGGAAAAAATTGAGCGTTTGTAGTGACGAGGGATATGACATAGCTGCATAATTGAGATGTGAATTCATGGAATGACCGCAAAACACTGCTTTTTATTGGGCTTCTCGCCTTATCTTTGGAATGTATATAGCCCCAACACACAGAAGATGCGAATAATTGAATACCAAATTTAAAACTCCAAAAAAACAAAACAATTCTACTGTTATTCGTATCATTTATCCAATGCTCACTTACTATATGAATTCCAAGGATAACCTCCTTCATTTACCTTTACTGACTACTGTTATATCATTGAACCCTAATTTGCAGGTGTGCTGCTGTTCTAGTAGAGAGTATCGACAACTTACTTCAATGTAACGCAGAAAAAGGAGAGGGACATTCCCATGAAAGTAGAAATATTTGGAACTAATATAATTTGTGAGGTTTAAATTCGAAACCAGATTGGAAGTTGGAAAGTCTGTGTTGAAGCACACAAACCTGACAAAAGCAGCTGTTTGACAGAGATCCTTCGTAGCATACTTGCTATTAGATCATGTCTTTCTCAATCTAAAGTTATTCATATAGCATGTGGTCTCTTTTTCATTGGCTGCACAGCAACATGGGGAAAACCTTTCATTATACTACGGTGTATTTTATAGCAATAACACATTGTTATATATTTATACTTCTCGAGAGATTGAAAGATTTACTTTGGTGTGATTTCTAAATATGCCCTATCAAATTTCTCATAATCCAAGAGCAGATTTTGTTCGTCTTTGGAGTTTGTAAATTAAACATGCTTTTGGAGATACACTGCCACTTTTTTATACTTTCTATATCTGCTGAGAATCTGTTAATATTATTTATAGTGATTTGAGATCAATTGAAGATCCCAAACACTAACTAAAGCTCTATCGATGAAACAGTAAACCCAATTAGATTCTCATCAATAAAAATTATGCGGTTTCTTCATGTTCAAATGATATGAGAGATATGGAAATAAGTTTTCGATTGCATTATTTTCTTCTGCAATTGAGTTCGATATATTGCAGATTTTCTTTATTATTCTTCTACCAAAATTTCACTTGAAATACTATGGGAACCCAAGATTTCATGGGAGGTCTACTTGGCATAACAATGGAGAAGTTGATCCCAGGGAACTCTATGTTTGAGAACTGTGCTAAGTCTCCACAAAATCATTAAACTTATCGACGAGACAAAGGTGTAATGAGTTGTTCACATGTGTTTCACCATAGTCGTGGGTTGCAAGAGGCAAGCCAGACGACTGACACTTAGAGTAAGTAGTATGAATTACAGGCTAAAAATATGGAAACCAGACATTTTGTGTTTTTAGAAATTACAGTGCTTTAATTGAGCCTAATTAATGAGACATCAACTCGACTCAATCATGACAATTGACAAGGCCAACGACGAGAGCCAACATTTTGTGTTTTTTGTACACATTTTATGGGTGTTTTTTTTCTAGACATTTATCATTAAATTAGCAACACTTAGGAGATGAAGTAAAACGTTGAAGACAAGTTTCTGGTGCCACACCGCCCCCGTGGAGAAGTGTCACCGCCCCTGCGGTGGCACCCTTGCCGAGTGCCGCAGCCAGCGGCTTCACCTGCGCCGAACGAAGCTTGTCACCGTCTCCGCGGCCGCCTATGGCCGCCCCTGCGGTGACCCAGCCTGAAGAAGCGAGGACAGCGCCCCAACGCTCCTGCCCGTGCCCTTGCCCGCGGTCTTGTGAAGCCGAAGATCCAATGACACCGCCCCTGCGGTGACTCTGGGCCGCGCCTGCGGATTTTCACCAGAAACGCCACGAAGTTGAAGAGTCAGACGTTCAAAGAGCATTTAAAGACCCGCCCCTGCGGCCAAGAGAAAGATGGAACGTTTTTGCCTATACCCGCCCCTGCGCCACCCTTGGCCGCGGGTGCGGGTTAGCGTCAGAGACTTTACTCCGGCTGTTTTCGTCGGATTTATGATCTTAATTGTTGCTGTTTGCACAACCTCTTTACTCTTTTTTAATGCATTTTGTAGTATAAATAGAGCCCTTGACTAAGGCTAGAAGCATCTCATTTTTCCAATATATTTTCTCTCTTTGTTAACTTGTCATTTGTATGGAGTGCTAAGTTTCCTTGCTACATTGGGTGGATTGAAGCTTCATATAAGTTGGTTGTAAGTTCTTTTCAATAGAAGTATTATTCAATATATATTTGTGTTACATTCCTTGTGTTTAACTTAGTTTGTATGTTTATTTTCCACTTAGTTTGATCACCTAAGTTGTATAATTGCATGCAAAAGGCTAAGGTTAATTGGTTTCGGGTTCGGGTCATTAATCCAGTAGCAAACTCTTAGGTATGAACGGGTTGTGATTATCTAAGTGTAAAAGGAATATAACTACATAATAAGATTAACGGGTTGTTTCTCTTTTATGTATCTCTTTATCTTTGGTAGAATGCTAACTTGTTGTTTGGTCTTGTAGGTTTACGGATTAGCAACTTGTTAAGTTGTGTTAATGCCGGTTGGCTTAATACATAAATATGATCAAGATGAGAACAATTGTTGAATGCTTCTAAAAAAGAACCAACTAAGTTATATGCAAGCGGAAATCTAACCTAGTGTAGTGTTTGTCTTATTATTTATATCATCCTCAATCTTTACTTCAATTACATGTTTGTCTTGTCACCTATTATAATCCAATCCCCCCCTTTTTGTTACCAAATCAATAATTAAATCTAATAGAAACTCGATAAAACTCCCTTGGGTTCGACCCTTGCTTACACTATACAAATCGGTTAAGTGTATGTTAGGTATTTTACTTTGACTAAAGCTAAAAGACAACGACCATAGGTTTTTACCTTCGTCAAATTTGGCGCCGTTGCCGGGAGTTTGAGTGTTTAAAGTTCTTTTATTTTTTATTATTATCAATTTTTGGTTTGGACCATTTTCATGGTTCAATCCCGTGCTACTAACTCAGTGATGTAGGTCTTACGTCGAGCCAACGACGTAAAACAAAGGCGCTGCTCGGGAGGCAACTCGAGAAAATAAGAAGAGGAGGTTATGACGTTTTGTCAAGAAAACCGCCCCAGCGGCCCTGTGTCACCGCCCCCACGGTGACACTACGCTCCCAGCCCGCCCCCGGCGCTGGGCCAGCGCAAGCACGATGCTGTCACCGCCCCCGCGACAGTCTCCTTGACAAACACTTCCAGCGCTGCCCCCGGCGTTGGACCTGCGTCTCCCTCTTCCTTGTCACCGCACCCGTGGTGACAAACACCCGCCCCTGCGGGTTTACCTAAAAAAAAAATTAAAATAATCAAAGTTAAAACATTTCACCACCCGGCTGCACCTCTCCCCTAACCCACATTCTCACAAACCCTAACCCAAATCTATCACCACCACTCACCACCCTCCTAATCCACCGTCGGAAGCACCAACGGACGCCGGAAAAGCGCCACAGGAGCGGCCACCACCGATCTGTCACAAGATCACCTTCCAGGCTTCATCCGCCCCTGCGGCTCACGCTTCGACGCCCCTGCGCCTCACCGCCCCCGCGGGTCTTCAAAACCGCCCCTGCGGAAAACACAACAGAATGGTCCAGCCGGACAATCCCACTAGTGAGCCACCCTTTTTGTCCTTCTCCACGTTATTATCTTTGCTTTCATTTTCACACTTTGAAGGCAAAGCGTTCTTCAAGTATGGGGGAGGGTACTTATCATGCATTTTATTTAAGTTTGTTTTGAGAAATTTAAGTGTAATTCATTTTTATTCAATCATAAAATAAAATAAAATAAAATAAAAAAGAAAAGAAAGAGAAAAAGCCAAAGAATTGAGAAAAAGGCAAGAAATCCTTGGATAAACCGAAAATCCGAAAGGGCGGTTTAGGCAAAAAGAAGGTAGTCCGACCAACTCTAGGTTGGTGCAAAATTGGACTTGAGGGATGTAAGATTTTTGGTGAGATCATCATGGAAAGAAGAAGAGTGGCAGGGTGAAAACCCGAAAGGACTCCTTGGCAAAATGAGCGATACCGAGCGTAGGTTCTCCTTCCGGCGTTGGCGACATAAGAAGGGAAGTCATAAGGAGGATGTCAGGGTAGGTCACTCTTGGAGCAATAAGAATGATAGTTTCTCACATTTTCACACATTGTCTTCTCTTTTCTTTTTTCTCTCTTTTCTCACTTTCCTTGGTAATTTTTTCTCTTTTGTTCCTCATCTTTTCTACTACACCATATTTCCTAAGGCTTGTGTGCTGATTTGTTTGATGTGATGTTTACTCGGGACGAGTAAAAAGTCTAAGTATGGGGGAGTTTGTTAGGTGATGGAATCCTATCAATTTAGGTAGTTTTTAGAGTCCTTTTTATGTTTTTGAGTCATATTATGTTGCTAATACTTTGATCTAGATAAAAAAGTCTAAATGAAGCAAAAGAAGGTATTAGCAACACTTAGGAGTTGAAGTAAAACGTTGAAGACAAGTTTCTGGTGCCACACCGCTCCCTTGGAGAAGTGTCACCGCCCCTGCGGTGGCACCCTTGCCGAGTGCCGCAGCCAGCGGCTTCACCTGCGCCGAACAAAGCTTGTCACCGCCCCCGCGGACGCCTATGGCCGCCCCTGCGGTGACCCAGCCTGAAGAAGCGAGGACAGCGCCCCAGCGCTCCTGCCTGCGCCCTTGGCCGCGGTCCTGTGAAGCCGAAGATCCAATGACACCGCCCCTGCGGTGACTCTGGGCCGCGCCTGCGGATTTTCACCAGAAACGCCACGAAGATGAAGAGTCGGACGTTCAAAGATCATTTAAAGACCCGCCCCTGCGGGAATGTCAAGCCGCCCCTGCGGCCAAGAGGAAGATGGAACGTTTTTGCCTATACCGCCCCTGCGCCACCCTTGGCCGCGGGTGCGGGTTAGCGTCAGAGACTTTACTCCGGCTGTTTTCGTCGGATTTATGATCTTAATTGTTGCTGTTTGCACAACCTCTTTACTCCATTTTTTATGGTGGTTGTTTGCACAGACTCTTTACTCCTTTTTAATGCATTTTGTAGTATAAATAGAGTCTTTGGCTAAGGCTAGAAGCATCTCATTTTTCCAATATATTTTCTCTCTTTGTTAACTTGTCATTTGTATGGGGTGCTAAGTCTCCTTGCTACATTGGGTGGATTAAAGCTTCATATTAGTTGGTTGTAAGTTCTTTTCAATAAAGTATTATTCAATATATATTTGTGTTACATTCCTTGTGTTTAACTTAGTTTGTATGTTTATTTTCCACTTAGTTTGATCACCTAAGTTGTATAATTGCATGCAAAAGGCTAAGGTTAATTGGTTCCGGGTTCGGGTCATTAATCTAGTAGCAAACTCTTAGGTATGAACGGGTTGTGATTATCTAAGTGTAAAAGGAATATAACTACATAATAACATTAACGGGTTGTTTCTCTTTTATGTATTTCTTTATCTTTGGTAGAATGCTAACTTGTTGTTTGGTCTTGTATGTTTACGGATTAGCAACTTGTTAAGTTGTGTTATGCCGGTTTGCTTAATACATAAATATGATCAAGATGAGAACAATTGTTGAATGCTTCTAGAAAAGAACCAACCAAGTTATATGCAAGCGGAAATCTAACCTAGTGTAGTGTTTGTCTTATTATATATATCATCCTCAATCTTTACTTCAATTACATGCTTGTCTTGTCACCTATTACAATCCAATCCCCCCTTTTTGTTACCAAACCAATAATTAAATCTAATAGAACTCGATAAAACTCCCTTGGGTTTGACCCTTGCTTACACTATACAAATCGGTTAAGTGTATGTTAGGTATTTTACTTTGACTAAAGCTAAAAGACAACGACCATAGGTTTTTAGCTTCGTCATTTATTTTTTTCAAAAAATATATATATAAAAACAGGACCCGTACGTCAGGCCCGAAGCCTGCACCGGGCAAGTAACGGACAAGACCTCAAGCACGATTTCCGGGCTCGGGCCGAGCCCGGCCAGCAAAAATGGGTAAATTTTTCATGAAACCGGCATGGGTCCGGGGATGCCCAAATCTACTTGCGAATAACACAAATATGTACAATATCAATCAACTTTCTAATTAGATTACGAAAACCTATACAAATAATTGCCAATTCAAAAGCCCAATGGCATATTTAACCCATCAAGTATTGTTTCAAATAACATAATATCAAAATGGCTATTCACAAAAACGCATAGTTTTAGGTAACTATACCTATACAAAATGATAACATGCCAACAAAATAGACCAAAAAACTCATAATATTCGTGAACATACCACACCTAGTTTACTTCTTAACACGTGACACCAATATTAGCTCAAATTCAATTGTAGGAGGAAAGAATTCAACACATTCTTCTACTACTTGAAAGATGTCAACTTATTTGTATGATTGTGGTGAAGATATGTGTTACTGCATAATATATATTAGAAAATATGTTATTATAAACTTAATATTAGCACAAATTGAGCCTTAGATTAATTCACTCGTCAAAGTTGGAATTTCTATAGGAACAACTTCCACTATCTCTCGCATGAATCGGCATATATAGAACCCATAAGAAAAATCATCGGTTTTTTGTGGGCAAATGCATAAGAAAAACTAATATGTACGGTAAATTATGAAGTATTTACCAAACTTATTGCTTCAAGGCGCTTGAGAGCTTGATCTTTCTTGCAAGTCTAGACATTACAAGACAAGTTCACACATAAACTGAAGATTGATATCGGAAAACCTATCTATCATTCTGGATTGGATCCTTAGACTTCCCCACTTTGAAGAAGAAAAAAATCATACAAGATGACCTCCTGAACAAAGATGGAAATTGAAGGGTTATACTTATTGTTACGGGCTATTATGGACGTAACATGATCGTAACAAAAGCCGTAATGCTAGCCGTAAAGTCCAACCCATCTTCGACAAAGTCCATCCCATCCACTTACGTTACTGGGCTTGCTATGTTTATGTTACGGCCATAATTGTCCGTAATGTCGTCATAACCTTGGTCTTAATACGCCGTTGCAACAAGATTGACGAAAGCTCCAAATTCTAGGTTTTTTCGATGGGCTTTTCCGACCTAGGTTTAGCCCGAGGTTTTCCTATAAATACAACCCTTGACCTAAGGGTTTGAGGCATCCAATATCCACCATCTTATCTTCTATTACTTGGTACATCCATTGTCGAAGTACTCATAATCTCTTCCCCCTTTCTTTCTAGATACAATAAGAGTTGGTGTACGACTCCCAAGGTTTTTAGTAGTTGAGTTCAAGGTCAAATTTATTTTGTTATTCTTTTGCTTTGAGATTTATTAAATGCAAGGTTTTCTTCTTTCATCTAATTTCTTTCACTGCTCTATGTTTGGCTAAGTCTCCTTCGATCTAAGGGTTCATTGAACTCTATGATAGATTGATGGTGATTGTGTATGTAAATCTCTAAATGAAAAGCAACAAGTTTGATATTTCTTTTCAAAGAGATTAATTCTACCTTTTAATCACCTTCATATTTCGAAGTGGCGTTTTTAATTGATTTAGATAAAACAAAGTAAAGAGTCAAACAGTTTTGTTTTATTGGATAATGAATGGTTTGAAAAGAACATGGTTTTGAGAGTAGCGCTTTTTCAAAACTTCGAGGATTCTTAATCTTCGTAGAATTCTTCGGTGTTTGTACCTTTTAAATTAAAGTACTCCTAGTGAAGCTTTTCTTGGTCTTTTCCGAAATTTTAAATACATATGAATTATATGAAAAATACTGCAATTTCAAACTACGAGTTATATGAAAAAGGTGTGCCTCATTTAATTTGAAACTAGTGTATTACCCGTGCATTGCACATGGCGTGATTTAATATTTATTTTAAACAGTTGAATAAAAATGATTTTCTTTAGAGCATAATATTAGTTATTCACTTATTAACTTTAAATTTAATTATCTTTTTATTATACATAGTAACAAATTCAAGTTATATTTATATAACATAAAACAAATCTTGTCAAAAAATATAATTATAATATAATATAATTACTGCAGATTATCCTCAAAAGAAGCTTGTTTAAGAAGATTTGTAGATTAAAATTGGTGAGATAAGATCGGAATTATCATATTTTATTTACGGATTTACAAATTTTTAAGATCTGAATTTGTAAATATCAAAATTATTGATTTTGAAATACCGGATTTTATTTACGGATTAACAAATTATTAAGATTTAAATTGTAGATATTAAAATTATTAATTTTTAAAAGTAGTTTTTAAAAGTATTTTTGAGAGCTGCGTGAATTGTGGTGTTGACACGTGGCAAAAAAGGTCTCTCCTTTAATACTTACTAGTGTATTACCCGCACATTGTGCGGGATTGAGTTTTAATAAACTGAATATATATATATATATATATATATATATATATATATATATATATATATATATATATATATATATATATATGATAAGGAGGTAAATAATCAATTACATGGACTATTAAGCTTTTCAATTCTCTTTAAATTATGATTATAATAAGATTACTTTTATACTAAGTGAGTATGGATTATTTAAAGTAGTCGCATTTACTTTTCCTTTTGAGAAAATTATTTTCTCATCCACCTCTATCAAGCTTGTAGAATAGTAATAGATATAATTAAAGTAAAAATCATTTAAAGTATCTTATAATTAGGTTTGCTAATCTTGTTGAAAAAGCTTAAAATTTTAAACAAATATTAAATTTGTTAAGATTTTGTCCGAAGTCATACGTAATTATTAAAATATTTTTTTTAAAATAATATATCAAAAATAAATTATAACTTTCGATGAAATAGCTAACAAAGTAATTTTTATTTTCATAATTTTAAAGTTGGAATTAAAAATTTAATAAAAAAAAATATGAACAGAAACATAATTATCGGTATTTAAAATTTCAAAATTTTAAAATATATTGTAAAAAAATAAATTTATATCATAACCAAGTTTTTAATCAGAATTTTGAATAAATAATTCAAAAATAATGTAGTTCGAAATTTTAAAAAAAACAAACATTAATTTTGTATTTTAATTATATAAATTATAACTATCGATGAAATAGCTAACAAAGTAATTTTTATTTTCATAGTTTTAAAGTTGGAATTAAAAATTTAATAAAAAAGAATATGAACAGAAACATAATTATTGGTATTTTAAATTCCAAAATTTAAAAATAAATTGTAAAAAAATTAATTTATATCATAACCAAATTTTTAATCAGAATTTTGAATAAATAATTCAAAAATAATGTAGTTCGAAATTTTTTTAAAAAAAACATTAATTTTGGATTTTAATTATATTAAAAAAGAACTCTATCGAATTATGTATTACAATTCAACAAATTATGTATTAAAAAAGGTTTTTGTAGGTTATCTTTTTTAAAAGTTATGATGATATAAATTTTTAGAATTTTTAAATTAATTGTTTAAACAATTTAGAGATAAGATTTGCCGATGAATAAGAATTTAATATTAACCGAATTTCGAGTATAAATTCTTTATTTAATTTATGCATTTAAAAAAAAGTTTGGGCTGACACTAAATCTGAGAGCGACACGTGGCAGCAGAGGCCTGTAAGGTTTCCGTTGGCTGAGAAAAATCTTGGAGACGATACGTGACAATAGAGGTCTCTACTTTAATATATATATATATATATATATATATATATATATATATATATATATATATAAGATAAGATATTAAGGCTTCCAACCACTGTGCTACATTGCCTTGGATATACAATCTTATACGTGGTTTCCCTAATTCATAAAATAATTACATACTGAATATATCCATGGGTTTTTAATCGATAAACCATGGTATATAATTCAAATATTTTTTTTTTCAAATGTACCTATATTTGGACTAGATGTAACCAAATAATTTTTTTACAAATTATATTTTATTTATGATATGTATAAAATATATCTGTTGTTTATTTACATTTTTTAATACTTATTATACTACAATATATTTGAAAATAATAAATTTGTTAATTCTATGAATTTAAAATTTAGATTAAAAATATATTGTAATATAAATAAGTAAAAAGAATTCCTAATAAATAGCGGATATATATTTTAATACAATATCATAAATAAAAAAATATTTTGTAACAAGATTATTTGGTTGCTTCTAGTCAAAATATAGCTAAATTTTGAAAAAAAAAATTGGTTTAATGTTTGAAATATATACCGATTAAAAACTCATAAATGAATATAGCTAAATTTTGAAAGTTTTTTTGTTTAATGTTTTAAATATATACTGATTAAAAACTCATAAATAAATATAGCTAGATTTGAAAGTATTTTTTTAATGTGTGAAATATATATATCACAATTTAACGATTAAAAACTCGTAAATGAATAATGGATGTATTGAATGTGCATTATAGATAAAATCGTTTGGTTGATTCCGGGGAAAAAAACACTGTTATTGTATTGATTAGGTAAACTAAATATAAGTTGTACATGCAAGGTATAGTGACACAGTGGTTGAAAGTCTTTACTAGTTTCCTTATGTCTTGAGTTTGAGTCTCACGCTTCTTCGTATAGCTCGCAGTTTCAAACTGTCGGTTTCTTGTTCTTTTTTAATAAATGAAACCCGTCGTTTGAAACAAAAGCCTTCCTATAGGGATGAAGATTAAAATTTAGGATGAGGTGATGAGATTAAAAAACTAGTAAATGAATAATCCGTTGTTTAAAACGACGGGTTTACTCCGAGCCTAAAAGCATTCCTATACTCAGAAATAGTTTTCATCCATGCCTACAATCGGAAATAATTATTATTTTGTTATTATTCTGGAAAAAAATGCCAAGTTTAACCATATGTGAGTTTGACACCACAATGATGTCTTAATAATGGTTGTATACAATGACCCCGTTTTTGTAAACAAATTATAGGGATGAAGATTAAATTTGAGGATAAGGTGATGAGATTATGTAAATAATCATGTTTGGTGAATTCATAGTCCAAATCGAGTTGGATTATAGAGAGGGACAAAAACAAATCTCATTCTTACTCTATTCCTTTTCCATATATTTATCCTCTTCAATACTTGTCTCCAAACCATCATCTCTATCTTCACCCTTTAATACTTCTACTTCCAAAGCTTATAATCAATAGTTGTAGTAGACACATTACTTAGATCCCCTAATGTCTTCAACTCGTCAACACACAAGCCTAACCTTCAACCCATACATTGGAACCTTGTGGACTCATTCTTTCTTCAATTGAGTAGCACTGTAACAAGGCTGAAATACTACAATCAAGCTTTAGAAACTCCATTTTAAACACTAAAATAAAATTAGAAATGAAGAGCCTTTCGGGTTCGTAATGGTACAAAAGTAGAGGAAATGTTTTGAAATTGAGAACAATCAAAGAAACATAGGATTTTAACAATAATCCGCCTCCGGATGAAGACGACTTCAGGTGATCCGAGAACAAATGAACGAAAATGGGGTCAATTTGATTCAGAATTTTGAGAAGTAATCGGTGAGATTGGACTCCATGGATGGTAATTATCGATCGGGGAGAGGATTTGATATACCCTGATGAAGGGTTTGTATATTTGGGTTGGTTGATGACGTCAGAGTTGTAGGTGAATGATTCAATCTGTTCTGGTGGAGGAAGCACGACAGTGGTTGTAACACCCCAAATCCGTAGGACTCGAGGTGCTATTGGGCTAGGATCTCACAATGGATCCTGACCCTAGCCTGACAACAAGTTCACTGAATCTTACAACAAGACACCGATAAATTAAATACAAAACATCAAACTGTTATAAAAGTATCAAAAGATTTATACAACGCTGTTGAGTACAAACAAAACATAATGTATATACATGGTCAAAATAACCCGTAGCCCACGAGTACGACCCCAGTGTACGGAGCCCTCAGCAGATCGCCCACTCTGGATCACTCTGCAGTTCTCCTAACCTGCAAAAGATCTACAACACGGTATAAAACCGTTAGCTAACCATACACATATATAAGAAGATGCAGAAGCACACACACACATCAGAAAGTACTAAACACCTCATCATGATATCACGCATTTACCCGGTTTATTATCTTTATAATCATCGTCCAATACTCAACTCATATATATAAATATCTCAATATGAACGTATGTGACACGAAGGATATAACCCTCGTCTCTCGGGAATAGTGCCAGCTGGAGTGGGGATCCGGTCCCACCTCCCGTGTACCCTATGGGAGTGGACAGGTGGCCGGCCCACTGAACCTTACTGGCCTGCCCGTAGAGAACCTCCTGACTCCCAACGGGATGAAAGGACAAGTTGTCACGGCCCTACAATGGGCAATCAATAGACCATAGGTCGGTAATAACAATATCATAACACGGCTATCAAGCATATGCACACACCACTCATGCACACATCCAATATAAGGATGATAGCTAAGTAAGTCCTACGGACTTACCTCAACCTCAGGAGTCTCAGACTCAAACACAAACGGCTTCGCTCTGAAGATCAACACAGCCTAAACAAGGTATAACACATATATCACACTCATATCCATAACAGGGTCACACCTAGACCCAAGGGATCCATAAGGATCATATTCCAACTCGTAAACCTCAAAGCCGTAACCGGCATAAACGATACCGTACTCAACCTCACTCTAACCTTATACTCGTACCTAGCATGCTACTAACGCTCATACTAGGAAAGGAAAGGATATATCTAAATCTAGGTAGAACCGGAACAAAACGCACCTGCGTGACACAAGGGACGCAGGGGCGGAAGGCAGGTACCGCGGGCGCGGCGGAACGTAGCCGCGGGGCGGTGACAAGGAACGCTGGCAAACGCAGGCACGCCGCTGGCACGACGCAGGCGCTGCGACACGGTAGCCGCGGGGCGGTGACTGTCGGCCGCGGGGGCGGCGACAACGCAGGAAACAATTCTGCGATTTCTCCTCAGCTCTTCACGTGATCACACACGTCTTCTCTCATCCAGGTTCAAGCACATACATATACATACACATACAAACATCAATACACACCTATACATGCATCTAAACCTAAGCTAAGAGATTGAATCTAAGGAAAGAAAGAAGAAGGAGCAAGATGGCTTACCACTCTTGTGGTCCTAGCTGCAGAGAAGAGCTCACACACCTCCAGGCTGGCTTCCAAGCTCAGCATGTACACAACCAACAACAACAGCCACTACTCACACAAAACTCAAGCCAAATTCTTTCAAAATCAAGATCAAGGTCAAAGGGAAGCAAGGGAAGCTAGGAACGTGGGAAGCTGGAAGGAAAGTGAAGAACAAGCCCTTGATCAACCAAGGCAAAGATTAAGAAAGGTAAAGAGTAAAGCACGGGTGAAAGAGTCAAAGAAGACGGCTGCAGCCGCCGGAAACCGCAAGGGCGGCAGCCAGGACCGCAGGAGCGGAAACCCGCAGGGGCGGCACCCCCATCCGCGGGTGCGGCTAAGCCATAACTCGGTCAAAACTAAACTCGGCTAAAGATCAAACTCGGTCCAAGAACTAAGGCTCTTACACCTCACCCCCCTGAAAACAAGTTTCGTCCCGAAACTTGTACAAACTCCGAAAGCACTCAGACTCAAAACCGGGATACACTATCTCCATCGGAGGTATCATATCTCGTACATAAGATATCAACTCATGTGACACTATACCTCAAAAGATCACACTACTATCCGGGGCATAGAGGGACATCTCTAGCCAAACCATCATCGGGGCATGGAGAAGACATCTCCATCCAAACTATGTCCATCAAAATAGCATGGAGGTAGGAACCATCTCCAGCTATCCCTAACCGTCGTATCACAATAGCATGGAGGTAAGAACCATCTCTAGCTATACCTAACAGTCGTACTAGCACAACAGGATCTAGTAAGATCGTATACACATCATAGCTAGCACGAAAAATAAACATAGCATATCATCTAAGCACATATGCACATATGCACGTAATCATATCGCTCCACAGGCTAGTCCTAAGACTTACTCCTGGATCCTATAGGTATATCTATCCTCGCCTATAACTCTGGATAGTTCCTCTGGATATTATCCCCAGTCTCTCCGGTAGTCTCATCAGGTTCTCGTTTCAACCACTGTATCCTCAACACAGGTTTGTTTTATATACGCAGACATCTCATGTCTCTGCCTAGGACTGTAATAGAATGCTCAATACAGATGTGGTCCGGCTCAACCACCAAATCATCATAACTCACAGTGTGTCTCGGAGCTGGTATGTAGTTCCTTAGTTGAGACACATGAAACCCAAGGTAAATCCTCGAATCTCGGAGACAGGACTATTTGTAAGTTGCACTCTCAACTTCTTCTTAATGTCAAAGCATCTAACACCTCGTGTCGGAGACACTCTCAGCCATACTAGGCTCCAATTCTAACTTTAGAGGTCTACGCCTCCTATCTGTATACGACCTCTGACGGTTCTGCGCAGTCAGCATACGTTCTCAAATCAGTGCTACTCGAGCCATATCATCCTGAATCTGATCAAGTGTCACACCACTGGTTGTACCAGACTCATCTCAGTATAACGGTGTACGATATCTCTGCCCATACAATGCCTCATAAGGGTCATCCCAACAGATGCATACTAAAACACAAACTCGCAGCAAATTCTTCAGCGCCTGAATGGTCCTCTCTGACCGACCATCTGGTTGAGGATGGAACGCAGTAGTAAAGTGCAAACTCGTTCCCAAAGCAGTCCGAATCTACGGCCAAAACCTCGAGATAAATCGTCCATCTCGGTCTGAGACGATCGTCCTCGGTACACCATGGAGTCTCACTATATGCCTAGTGTACTCTTCAACCATCTGCTCACCGGCCACGTCTCCCTAATAAGAATGAAATGTGTCGTCTTCATCAATCGGTCCACTATGAACCAGATGGCATCAAAACCCTGGCTCAGCCTCAGTCCAGTCACAAAATCCATGGTGACGTCCTTCCACTTCCTCTGTGGGACAGGAAGTGGATGGAGCTCACCTCCAGGTCTGCAATGCTCTATCTTGACCTGCTGGTAGGTCGCACACTGTGCCACAAATCGGCTACATCGGCTTCAGCCCTTTCTACCAATATAAACGTCTCAAGTCCTGATATATATTACCCGTACCTGAATGTACAGAGTAAGGTGTACAATAAGCCTTCTATAAAAATCTCTGTCTCAGCTCTATATCAGCAGGTACACAGACGCGACCACGGCGTCTCCAAACTCCCTCTGCTCCCAGCAGGAACTGTGGTGTCTCATCCCGAGACATCCCATCTCGTACCCTCATCAAAATTTGGCAGGTCTCCTACTTCTGTTGGATCTCACTCAACAGATCAGGTAGAACCTCTAAAGTACTCAGCCGGGCATCCTCATCCGGAAACCAAAAGTCCAACTTTAATCAGACCACATCCCTCTATCTCCTCCGGTTGTGCCCAAACAGGAGCAGTAGTCAAATGTCTCTTCACCTCCTTAAAACTCTGCATACACTGATCAGTCCCCATTAATTTGGTAGTCTTCCTCAGCAAACTCGTCAGTGGACGGGCAATTACTGAAAAGCCCTCCACAAAGCGTCTGTAATACCGGCCAGGCCAAGGAAGCTATGTACCTCCTTGTCATTTGTCCATGTAGTCCATGCTACTACTGCCTCAATCTTCGCTGGATCCACCTTGATCCCTTCAGCTGATGATATCTCGAACGTCGATCAATCCTGGAAAAATACTATCGTTTTTTAAAGCTGCTCCAACAAGTCATCCATACACGGTAATGGATACTTATTCTTAATGGTCACCCTATTCAGCTCTATGTAATCACTACACAAAGCTGCTCCAACAAGTCATCCATACACGGTAATGGATACTTATTCTTAATGGTCACCTTTCAGCTCTCTGTAATCACTACACAGTCTCAACGATCCGTCCTTTTTCCGTACGAAGAGGACAGATGCTCCCCATGGAGATATACTAGGGTGACTAAAAACCCTTCTCGGCCAACTCCTCAAGTTGTTTCTTCAGCTCCAACATCTCAATAGGCGCCATCCGATATGGGCCTTCGAGATCTGTCTCGTACCAGGCTCTAACTCGATACCAAAGTCCACACTCCTCTGGGGCGGCAAACTGGACAGCTCAGCAAACACATCTGCAAACTCACAGACCACTGAAAAAACCTCTAATGCTGGACTCTCCCCTCCTTCATGGCATAACACCATAAGGCTTCACATCTCTCTGTGCAAACAATCTAGCTACTCGTATCGCACCGATAACCATACTAGATTTTCCAAGGTCCCATCCTCGGAAAACCTCTATCTGTCCTAACTCGGTAGAAAAGTAACGGTCCTCCTACCTATATCTAAGACTGTAGAAAGTCCATCCATCCAATCCATACCTAGTATGACTTCTTCATGCTCTAATGGCATGACAAAGAAGTCAACCAGTAAAACGGGTCCCTACAGAATGGGACAGTCACGAATCTCATGGGTACCTCTGACCCTACTACCATCGGGTAACCCTATACTAAAGGGTATCCCCTCAATCATATCTAAACTCAAACACTCAATACAAGCATCAGATATAAAAGAAGACATAGCTCCAGTATCAAACAAACTCTAACAGGTAAACCATGGATCAGAATGGTACCTGTAACAGGCGGTGCAGCTGGCTCCTCTGCACTCCTCAGCTCAAAAACTCGACCTTGTGGCCCTCTGGTGTCAGTGGTGCTCCCACCACGACCTCTGCCTCTACCTAACCCAGGAGCAGATCCCTGAGTGGTAGGACGATCTGGGACTCTCTGTTGTCCCTGTATCTGCTGCTGTTGAGGTGGCCTCTGCCCACCTCCTGCTATACTGGCAGGAGTAGAACCCTGCTGAGACGAAGCTCCACCCTGTCTACAAAAACAGCTCTGTGACCTCGTCCACCACAAGTGAAGCAAGTCACTATCTGCCTCGTACACTCTGGTCTGATATGTCCATACTCTGCACAGTTGAAACACTGTCGTACCCTATCTGTAGCTGATGCAGATGAGGGCTGACTCTGGCGGCTCTGGCGTCCTGAGCAGCAGCTCCTCCAGTACCACTGGTCTGCCAAGTACGCTGTCTCTTCTCAGACCCTCCGGTCTGAGAAGCTCTCCTCTGACTAACCCGCTCACGCTCATAATCGGCGGCTCTATCCTGGTAGTCCATCAAGGACTCACAATGAAATCCCGCCATATAGGCCCGGGGTGCATCCCTCAGTCGTCGGGAAAACAAATATACATGTTGATCCACAGAAGGTGCAGCTGGTCCCAACAATGCCAGCTCCTCCTGGAATCTCCGAATGGCCTCTGAGACTGGTACATCCTCAAACCCAGCCTCCACAAAATCCCGCAGTTTCTCCCTCCTCAGTGAGGCAGGGCAGAAACGCTCTCTAATCATAGTCCGCATCTGAACATAACTGTCAACTGTGCTCGTACAGACCTCCACCAGTGTGTGCTAAGTCTCTGAACAGAGTCTGCACTAACTCTATCTGCCTATCTGCTGGACACCTAATGGACTCCAGAGCTGAGTCCACATGTCCAATCCACATCTCAACCTCAAGCCCCACCTTCCCAGAGAAAGGGGGTACACCCATCTGGTGAAATGCCTTCAACCAAGTGTCTGGTCTAGGCCCTCTATGCTCCTCTGTAACTCGAGCAATCTCAGCAACAGGCGCCGGTGCAACTGGCACCTGAGTAACCCCGTGGGACCTCTCAGATTGTCCCTCATGTACTGGTAGATCTGGAATAGGTTTACCTGCTCTGACAGCCTCCTCTACTCGCCGGATATACTCACGAAACTCTGGTCCTCCCATGGAGACATAATCCGAGGCATCTGACCGGACTCGCTGTGGACCCTGTCCCCAGCTACGCCGTTCCCAGTCTCAGGAACAACACTCTCGGCAACGTCCTCATGAACCTCTTCCGCGGCGCGTGATCAACAACGGAAGTCCTACCCCGTCCTCTACCTAGAGGGGGTCTACCTCTACCTCGTCCTGCTGCAGGTAAGGCTCTAGTCTGAACCATCTGCAGAGGACGTAAACCTAACTCAGAAGGCTATATATATGCCATATGTATATATCATCAATCACAACAAAATATATATATATATATATATATATATATATATATATATATATATATCTATCGAGATCTTCAGAGGGGCGATGGCTCACGTACACGATATCCCAAAACATTTTGTACTCATTTCAAAACAAAAACCTTTTGAAAAGTCAACCCTCTCGGGTTCTGTTTATTTATCTATTCGAACTTTATTGCAGATTACTAGTGTCATTGTTGTCAACCTGGCTCTGATACCAACTTTGTAACACCCCAAATCCGTAGGACTCGGAGTGCTACTGGGCTAGATCTCACAATGGATCCTGACCCTAGCCTGACAACAAGTTCACTGAATCTTACAACAAGGCACCGATAGATTAAATACAAAACATCAAACTGTTATAAAAGTATCAAAAAGTTTATACAACGCTGCTGAGTACAAACAAAACATAACGTATATACATGGTCAAAATAACCCGTAGCCCACGAGTACGACCCCAGTGTACGGAGCCCTCAGCAGATCGCCCACTCTGATCACTCTGCAGTTCTCCTAACCTGCAAAAGATCTACAACACGGTATGAAACCGTTAGCTAACCATACACATATATAAGAAGATGCAGAGCACACACACACACATCAGAAAGTACTAAACACCTCATCATGATATCACGCATTTACCCGGTTTATTATCTTTATAATCATCGTCCAATACTCAACTCATATATATAAATATCTCAATATGAACGTATGTGACACGAGGGATATAACCCTCGCCTCTCGGGAATAGTGCCAGCTGGAGTGGGGATCCGGTCCCACCTCCCGTGTACCCTATGGGAGTGGACAGGTGGCCGGCCCACTGAACCATACTGGCCTGCCCGTAGAGAACCTCCAGACTCCCCGGGATGAAAGGACAAGTTGTCACGGCCCTACAATGGGCAATCAATAGACCATAGGTCGGTAATAACAATATCATAACACGGCTATCAAGCATATACACACACCACTCATGCACACATCCAATATAAGGATGACAGCTAAGTAAGTCCTACGGACTTACCTCAACCTCGAAGTCTCAGACTCAAACACAAACGGCTCCGCTCTGAGATCAACACAGCCTAAACAAGGTATAACACATATATCACACTCATATCCATAACAGGGTCACACCTAGACCCAAGGGATCCATAAGGATCATATTCCAACTCGTAAACCTCAAAGCCGTAACCGGCATAAACGATACCGTACTCAACCTCACTCTAACCTTATACTCGTACCTAGCATGCTACTAACGCTCATACTAGGAAAGGAAAGGATCTACTAACTCTAGGTAGAACCGGAACAAAACGCACCTGCGTGACACAAGGGACGCAGGGGCGGAAGCAGGTACCGCGGCGCGGCGGAACGTAGCCGCGGGGGGTGACAAGGAACGCTGGCAAACAGGCAGCCGCTGGCACGACGCAGGCGCTGCGACACGGTAGCCGCGGGGGCGGTGACTCTCGCCGCGGGGCGGCGACAACGCAGAAACGATTCTCGATTTCTCCTCAGCTCTTCACGTGATCACACACGTCTTCTCTCATCCAGGTTCAAGCACATACATATACATACACATACAAACATCAATACACACCTATACATGCATCTAAACCTAAGCTAAGAGATTGAATCTAAGGAAAGAAAGAGAAGGAGCAAGATGGCTTACCACTCTTGTGGTCCTAGCTGCAGAGAAGAGCTCACACACCTCCAGGCTGGCTTCCAAGCTCAGCATGCACACAACCAACAACAACAGCCACTACTCACACAAAACTCAAGCCAAACTCTTTCAAAACCAAGATCAAGGTCAAAGGAAGCAAGGGAAGCTAGGAACGTGGGAAGCTGGAAGGAAAGTGAAGAACAAGCCCTTGATCAGCCAAGGCAAAGATTAAGAAAGGTAGAGAGTAAAGCACGGGTCAAAGAGTCAAAGAAGACGGCTGCAGCCGCCGAAACCGCAGGGGCGGCACCCCCATCCGCGGTGCGGCTAAGCCAGAACTCGGTCAAAACTAAACTCGGCTAAAGATCAAACTCGGTCCAAGAATTAAGGCTCTTACAGTGGTTGTGAGGGTCATGTTATCAAAACATGCATCGCTCCATTTGTTGAGATTTGGGAATGGGGAGGAGGTGAGGTAGGGTCGTACTAATTGAGTTGATGATTTCCAAGGGTTTAAAAAATTAAGGTTGATTTGGTTAACTATCACTCTCCAATAATAATTTGTAATAATTGCCCCCTCACAAAATATTGAGTACATATTGTCGACACAATAAAATTTGCACCGGGGCATACTTAAAACAATCTTAATTGAGATATGAGAAACATCGTGGATACAAGCTTAATTATAGATAAAAAGAAAGGTGGAGAAAGATTACGAGTCGGAGAAGAACATGGGTTTGAAACCCTAACCTGATAGAGAGGACGACAACACTCTGATGACGAAATCGGAACTAACGTACTACCAACGGCAAAGGAAGAATAAAGATGAGCGAGAGAAGATGGACGGTGAAGATGAGGACATGGATCAAAAAACAACAAATCGGACAGAGCGAAGAATGGAGGAAGAAGGATAGGTGAGGACACGAAAGAGGCAAATTGGAGAAGAATATGCAGAAGACGGTTCCTTCGTACATGTAAATAAAGGTACCTAAAGATCCAACACGTGTAAGACAAAACACAACACTATCCGGAAACCCTGTTAAAGCAAAGGCATGAGGGCAGTTTTGAAAATGCAGGGTTGGGGGTAAAAACAAATTGACTATTGCAATAGGAGAGTGGGGCTTTTATCGTATTATGGTTTAAGGATAAGGAGTAAACTTTTAGAGTTTATAAAGTGGAACATGAAGTTTGGGACACTTTCCTTCACCAATTGATTATAGTATTAACTACGAACTTAATTTCTCATCCGCAAGTATCTTCTTTATGGAGAGAATTTGTTAAGTAGGCTTTATTGTTTTTTGTAGCATTTAGTAGTTTAATTTGTTTATGGGTGACAAACTAGACCCTTCTTATTTATTTATAAAGATTAATTGAAATGGCTATCTGGTAATTTAAATTTGCTCAAGCCCCAAACCCGAACCAAACATAAACCCGAACCGGAGCCCGAACTAAAACCCGAAAATCGAAACCCGGAACCAGAACCCGAACCGAAACCGGAACCCAAAAAACGAAAACTGGAACCCGAAACCTAGAACCCAAACCCGAACCTGAACCTAGATAAATTGTATTTATAGGGTTTTATTTTAACTTCTCTCTAAAATTCTCTTTGTACACTTGATTTTAGAATTAAAAATGAACCTAAAAATAACTAGAGGTCTAGTTTATTTTTGCTAAACACAAAAGACCCTAATAACCCAATCTTCTCTTATGACAGACCACAATGTCGTGTGTAATCCTTCCTCTAACTTTTTTTCCTTCTATAAAAAAAAAGATAAATAGCTAAGGACACAAAAAGAAAATAAATTAGATTTTATCTATAAAATCGTAAACACCAACAAAAATTGAAAATATAATCATACATTCATTTATTTGAATCTACACCAGGGATGAGCAGCGGTCCAAAACCGCAAAAACCGCAACCGCAAAACTAATATATTTGAACCGTAACCGTAATATGCGGTTCGGTTGCGGTTCAAACCGCATCGGTTTGCGGTTCGAACCGCATTTGAACCGCAAGTTGCGGGTTTGCGGTTTAAATCGCAAACGCAAACCGCATTTTGCGGTTCCGCTGCAAATTTGCGGTTTTCTATAAACCGACTGGGGGCATTTTTTTAAAAAAAAAATTTCCCGATAATTTTCGAGCCGTTAAGCGTGTGTGTTACGTTTTACAACCAATTTTAATACTCAAAGCGCACTAATCGTAAGAAAAAACCAACAATCATCCAAATTCTCAAGTTCAAACTAACAAGTAGCAAACAAGTGACAAGTCTATGAATCATGATTCATGACCATGGTCCATTAATCCATGATCCCAAATTCCAAATAAAAACAAATGACCAAATTCCAAACCCCAAAACACATGAAGTGTCAAAGTGCCATCATCCAAAAAAGTGTCATCATCCAAAAAGACCAAAACAAGCCTCTAACTCCATGATCCACCACCTACCAAAAAATTCAACGAAGTGTCAATGACTCATTGAATGAATGAATTGGTAGTTCCTTAGTATTAATAATTTAGAATCTTAGACAAATAGACATACCTTGAGTTTGGACTTTTTGTCAAATAATAATTGGTTCTTTCTCAACCCAGAGTTCAAATCTTCTAACTCTATACATGAAAACAATGACAACAAGTAAGAAAATATTGTCAATTATCATTTATCAAGAATGTTTAAAAGTTTAAGCATTACATTGGTATATCTTCGTCATCTCTTCATTTTCATCGTCTACATTTTCTCAAGGATTTTGTGTCATCATTGATATTTGATCTAGTTTTTGCAAGTAACCAATCTTGTGCAATTAGACTTCAACTGTCCAATCTTGTGCACAAATTAGACCTTCAACTGTCTATTATAATTTATAAGAAGATAATAATTAAATAAATAAACATAATTAAAAAATATGTCATAAGTTATATCTTATAAGCAATTAAGTGAAATAACCATACCTTTGGATTTAAGGAACTTCTATAGTCATCTAGAGTACATCCTCCGGTACTGAATGCAAATTCAGACGGAGCAGTATTGACCGGGATGGCTAACACATCACGAGCCATATAGGCAAGTATAGGATATCTTCCGTCATTCACTTTCCACCACCCCAATATATCAGTCATCTTAATTGAAGTCCTCTACTCAATCAAATATCCTTCAAGCTTAGATGTAGAAAATCCACCATCACAACCTTGTTTGTCCTCAAGTTCTGCAACATGTGTATATATTCTTTGGAAAAACTTGATACCTGAATAAATTATTAAGTTCTTTGTTAGTTTGTTCTCATATAGTCATATATATTATATTCATCTAAAGATAATAAAGGATTATATAAGTTTAAAAATTAAAGACTTGTAGGTAGAGTTTAGTAATTTACCTCCATGTGAAGGAATAAAACTTGATGAAGCTTGAGTAACTAGGTCTTGAGAACGTTGAGTACTATAACCTTATACTGCTCAAACAATTTACAAGTGCAGTCCTTCACTTGTGCTAATTCTTTACCCTTTTTCGGCCCACCCCATATACTTGTACTAGAGTCATCTCCACCATTATCATCTTTTGTGTCGGATTGAGAACCATAACAACAAAAATCAGCATATTCATCTTCTCCAAACTACCCCAATACTTATCATATTTTGCCTTCATTTGAATAGCCATTGAACTACAATCACTATCATCACTTATCAACCATTGTTCCAACACATTGATGAGGTTACCAATGTAAAAGAAAACATTATTGACTGTCACATAAGATGACTCTGATACATCTTTAGTGAACTCATAAAACTCAGCCAAAAACTTCACAAGAAGCTCAATTTTCTTCCACTCATCTACAGTAATAACCCCTAAGCAATCATCATCACTTCCTCTTGGAGTATCAATCCGGTCAAAAACAAGTTTGTATTTCAAAGCAACATCTAGCATCATATAAGTGGAGTTCCATCTAGTTGTTACATCAAGGACTACCTTCTTTTTGCTTTCAATTTTCAACCTTTTAGATTCTTCTTTAAACACATGTAGCCTAGCAGGAGAGTATCTTACATACCGGAGAATGGACCTCACTTTGTCATCACAAGTCATATGCAACTTCAAACCATCATTCACAATCGGATTACCAATGTGAGCTACACATCTCATATGCAAGTTATGTCCACTATAAATGCACGATCCATTTGCTACGATCATTTCTTTCAAGGTAGCACACATCACGTCATTAAAACTAGCATTATCAAGGTAAACAACTTAGCATCTGAACCCCATGCCCTCAAACAATCATCAATCCCTCTAGCAAGTGCTTCACCCCTATAGCTAGTGATATGACAAAAGTTCAATATCATCCTTTGCAAATTCCATTCATTATCAATAAAATGAGCAGTTACAACCATGTAATTAATTCTTTGAATTGAAGTTCATGTGTCGGTAGTCAAACTAACTCTTTGACAATTCTTCTTCAACCAACCATGCAATGCAACCTTTTCATTCAGATACAACTCAAAACAATCTCTAGCAACAGTGTGATGTAAATATACTTTAAAAGCAGGACAAGAAACCCATTTGCGGTTCGGGTGGCGGGTGGTTGTATCACTTCCATCAACCGAGCCGTATTCCAAAACGTTCACCCGGACCATCATCCACCCAAACTCCTCTTCACCCTAAACCATAACCGGGATTGATCGGATGAGTCGAGTTTTTTTTTTTTTTTTTTTTTCTGTTTCAACTGAAAAACTAAACTTGTAAATTATAATTACTCATTTTTGATTTTTTTTAATAAAAAAAAATGCAACTATGGCAATGATGAGTCACCATGGGTATAAACTTTTAGAGTTAGAAAAGTGAAAATGCAAGTCTGAAACTATTGATCCAGCCCAACTGAATCGTCACCGAACCCGTCGTCAGCTTTAGTATTATTTGTTCTTCGCTCTTACAAATTTCGGTCTACTAGGGTTTTAAATTTTCACTAAAAACATTTCAACACTTTCAACTTTCTGTGTCGCGCCAAATCTGGGGCAAATTCAACCCCAAATTTCTTCTCCACTGTGTCATATCATTCGTCTCGTCTCAAAGATTGAACCACGCGAAAATGTCATTTTTCTCTACTCCCCAGCAACCCCAACAACAACAGCAATCGCCATTCCAGTTCCAAAATCAACAACAGCAGAACTTATTTTCGCAACAGCCGCAACAATTGCAACAACAGCAGCAGCAGCAACAACAGCCTCAACAGCTGTTTCTTTTCACCAAGGATAGAGCGCCGGCCGGATACGGTACCAAGTGGGTTGATCTTCACCCGGATTCGCAGAAAGTACTTTTGCAGATTGAGTAAGCTTGTTTTTATCCTCTTTGATATATGAATCTTGGTGAATTGTTGGCTAATTCAATCGCCTTTGGATTGTGTTCCTGGACCCTGGTTGATGATAGGGAGTTCTCTATTTTGTTTTTAGGGAGAAGATACTAGAGTACAGGGACGAGAGCCAGCGATTAGATCAATGTAGCCGTCTTTTTGATTCCTCAGTTTCCAACGATACATTCGAGACTGATGCTGGTCATGTTGTCCAGGTCTTTTTTTTCCCCCTTGCATCAACTGCACATTCTTCTGAGCCTTATAGATTGCTTTCTTAAATTTCACTAGATGCATTTACAATTGACATTGTTCAAACTTTGTTAGGTTTTCCATTATTTTTTGGGTGGAAATTAAGGTCTTACATTCGAGTATAGGGTAAGGATACTTGTATGATGGATGGATGGTTGGAATTAGTGTTCAGTTCGATGCTTTAATTGACATTTGGTAGGATTGTTCTCCTGTACTTGGAGTAGTTCTTGGATTTCAGTTAGAACCTTAGTTTGAACTTCACTTTGGAAAGAAAAATAGAGTTGGATATAGGTTGTGTGATTTAGAGAAAACACTATAGTACTAGGTTCCATAGACCTACAATCTACAGTAGCATAAGAAATTATGTTATGGGCTCTTGGTTTTTCTTAAAACTGTTGGTAATTTTGAGCCATCCGTGTGCTTGATGTTAACGCCCCGTCAGAGCCCACTTCAAAGCCATAAATCCTGTGCATGCTTAACGTGCAAAGCATACATCTTTCATTCAAACATTGACATCCCCAAATGGTATGTAATTATACTACAATCTCATGTCAGGGTATCCATTTTCATGAAAGTTGGATGCTTCAACTTTAATTTTGAATTCATTGTTTGGCACCTGCTTTATTGGTTACTCCAATTTGATTTATTGGCTATGGGTGTTCTCATTGTGTGAATGGTGCTGTAATCCTCTTCTTAGTCATCTAGTCTGTTTGTCTCCTCATTCCAGACTGTTACCTTTCTCCTCCTCCATTCAGCCAATACAAGGGTAGTGATCATTTACAGTTTTGTTGGCTGTACTCCTCTACCACTTCCTTAATCCTTGAATTCAGTCACATTCAAGTAAATGTTCTATTTTCCATTCATTTGAAGTCCTAATATTCCTGACATTTCTGTATTTGAAGATTGCATGTACTATGTGTTCTAACTCTTCTCTGCATGCTTCATAGATGACTTCCTCAATGGTTTTTCTTCTCTGCAACGTCTCCATATTAAGTCCTTGATATTTTTGGTACATTGAATCACCATGTTTTCCATCTATCCATTTGCTTTCTTAGTCTTTGGCATCCATGCCAATCTTCTCTTTTTTTGTGAAACCAAACATCCTAATATGACTAGTGTTTAGTTGGTGCATATATTGTCATCCATTATACGGACAATATCAGTTGGTATAGTCCCAAAAAGCCTCGGTGAGTCTGTGTCGGTTGAAGGTGCATTTAAGAATAAATCTTTTTGGTATCCTCTACTACAATAAGAAACTTGGTAAATCCATGCTCAACCGTCTTCCTGCTTTTTTTCACCAAGTCTCCCGTCTTCTATCCTTCTCTAAGTTTGTCCATTAAGAAGCATTAGGTTGAACGATACAGATGTCTAAAACCCATGCCACATCACGTTTTTCAGTAAACACATTCATGCCGCTGGGCTTTAACATGGATTTCCGCCATTTTGGCCCATAATCACTTGAGAGTGAACATTGTGATGGTAAGTTATGAACTACATCCAGATGTTATAAGAACAAAAACATCGTGGCATAGCTACAAGTTTGAAAATGTGGGAGCTATAGCCTATAGGTTGTTTAATGTGGAATAGATTATTGTGGCATAGCTACAATTTTGAGGATATGGGAGGTATAGATTGTTTAATGTGGAATGGATTCAAGCAATGTGTGATAACAGGGATGGGGTTTCTATTGGATCCTACTGGACTTCTGTTTGAAGTTGTCTTTGTCAAACAAAAAAGAATGGGCTTCCATAATAAAATCTCTCTAAAGTGGACGCAACCAATATTGGGTGAACTGCTATAAATATGGTATTTCATTTTATGTTTTTTGAATATTTTGTTATTTCTTGTTTTCTGCACAACAATATATAAATAAAGGATTACTTGCTATTGGAACCTGTGGTAGAGATCATTTTCATTACGTTGTTCTTCTATTCATTTTATGTTTTTTGTATATTTTGTTATTTCTTGTTTTCCACACGACAATATATAAATAAGGATTACTTGCTATTGGAACCTGTGGTAGAGAAGATTTTTATTACTCTGTTCTTCTACTCATCAAAAAGATTATAGTTTTATACCCTTGCTAGTCCATTCAGTAGTTATCACTTATGCCTCTCTCTTGTCTCCTACCAGGAACTTGGAGGAATTACCACTTCCATGGAAAGACAAAAGGCTGTTCTGCAAGAGCTGATGGCCATGGTGAAAGACATGTTGCGGAACACTGAAGTTGCAGTTCGTTCCTTTATGATGCTTAGGCCAAGGTTTCTTCACCCAAAAAGTGGTAGTGTCTCAAATGCCGGTCTGATTGCTCAGGCTCCTGGAGCAACTACTCCTGCTACAAGCCAATCGCACTCACTGGGGCCTGTTCTTGATTTCTATAGTGGACTGCCGACAAAACCGTCCATATTTATGCAGCAAACAGTTTCCAGATTTGAGAAGTATCTTGCAGAATGTAAGCAGTGGATTGAAGAATTGGAGCAGATTATTTTCTTAGATTCCGAACAGAACTTTTCAAATTCCAACTCACTTCTGCAGTCTCTTCCCAAGGTCATATCAAATGTGCACGACTTTTTTATACATGTGGCGGCTAAGGTGAAACCCAGGTTCCCTGTTCTTCTCTTAAAAATTAAATACCAGTCGTATTTATCAGCTCCAAGATTGTTGTTTGCTATTTTGATTCTTTTTTATGAATGCATAGTCTCGTGCACTGTTTATTCTGTAGACGGAAAGCATTCATCAGTACATTGAATCCATGAGAGCAGCATATCTTGCTGATCAGCGTAGAAGAGGGGAGGGAAGTGATCCTTTCTTAGAGGCAGATAGGCGTGAAACTGCAAGACAAGAAGCTGCAGCCAGGAGGGTCCATCCAACATTGCATATTCCAGCTTTGCCCCAACCATCAACTCAGGCTGCTGGATTGTTTTCCAGCTCGGTGGCCCCTTCTGGGCCATCAATTGCTCCACAAACATCTTCAGTTGCAGCGCCAACGTCATCAGGCTTTTCTCTTTTTGGCACTTCTTCAACACCTTCAGTACCTGCATCTTCGTCTGCTCTTTTCGCAACACCTGCTTCTGCTCCTGCAACTTCTCTCTTTTCAACTCCTGGTGCTTCTCCTCAAACACCATTTCTTAACCTTGCATCTTCTACTTCAACACCTTTGTTTTCTGGCACTGGTGCATCTTTTGGTCCTTCAGCCACTACAGGAAGTGGTCTTTTCTCGACCCCAATTCCTTCAGGTACTTTTTTTTTTTTTTTTTACTGTTTTCATTTAAATAATTTTTAGTTAAATATCTCTTTGCCCCTTGTTCAAGCTTCATGGAGTAGTCTGTGTGTGTTTGTCCTTGCTCTTATGTCGTTTTATTAAGACCTGGTCTTCTTTGCCTACATTAGGATCTTTGTTCAGATAGTATTAGTGGTTCTTTTGCAATGAGGAACGAAAAACAGTGTTATTTAAAACTGTATGTCTATGTTGGCCACTTGGACATTTACTTCTGACATCATTGTTATGCTTTTGCTGCCATTTTCTAATTAATTGATTCATGGATCTGGATTTTTTTTTACAACTTTGGTAGTTTCTTTCAGGATATGGTAGTTGATGCTGTGAAGTTCAGTGTTTGCTACCAAAAACCAATCATGCTTTTACTATTTGATCAACCCCAGTTGCTTGCAACCAATTTTTGTTCTCTCTATAAAAAAATTGCATTATGCCATATCTCATGTATGTCACTCCCGGGACCTAGTTATAACCGTTCATGTGCAATCTACAGGTGCTGCAACAGGATCAGGGGCAAGCTTTGGAACCGTTACAGTAAGTTCATTCCTTTAGTTAATTTAAGAAGCTCTCTATAAAGTCCTTTAGTTTAGACTTTCTTGCATGCTATATGTTACACGGAAACGGATGGCGAAATGTGAAACATAAAGTTGCGAAAATGTCAATTCTGTCTATGGGACAGGATACAAGTAGAATAAGAGTACAATATGGTTCATATGTTCTTTCGTCAGGGTACTTGTGTTCACTATATATGTTGTGTTTTTTCACAGAGATCTACGAGGCCTAAACCACGGACTGGCAGTAGGAGGTGATCATCAGCTTCAATTTAGTACGGTATCTGTGCAGCTCAGCTTGTCATTGCAATTCGGTGTCGCTGCAGTTGATTTAGGTTACCCATATATGAGCAAGATGTATTTCTATGATTTTTGAAAGTTTTCTTGTAGTTTAGTGTAGTTTGATAAGAGTTCAGTGCTAATATCTTTATTGACTGTTGGTATCTAGTTGTGTTTTGTATGACCCTTGTTCAGAACTTGTGATGTGTCCAAATTGAGAATATCATTGATGATTGCTCCTGTAATGAAGAATTTTAGATCTCTTTTCTTCTCCTCGCAAACTCCATTTCCAGTGCTTTTCAAAGCTCTTGCATCTACCAAAATTACACTATGATCTAAAATATATTTTTTAATTTTAATTATAACCTAATTACTTTTTAAAATAACTGAAAAACCATCCAATTCAGGTCTTTTCGGTTAATCAAACTGGTAGTTTCATATCAGAAAGTATTAATGGTGTTTCAGTAATATGCAAAAGAAAAACAATACCATGGCACTAAGATAATAATCGATCTAAATATTAGCATCATCATGAATGGTTAACATCAACAACGAACTCTTGCCGCTTCTCAGTCGAGGACGGACCTGCAGGTCTGGATGGCCGCTATTTGGAGTATCTGGGGTGCTAGGAACAAAGAGTTGTTTGAGGGAAGAAGTTGGGATGTTGTGACCATTGCTGATCATGTGGGGAAGCTTGTGGAGGAGCTCAATCAGAATATGGGGAGTGGGGTTCGGGTCCATGCTGCTGGTTCTTGTACGGAGGTTAAATGGGTTTGCCCATGCGGGGATGAAGTGAAGTTGAACTGTGATGCTTCGGTCTCGACGGGTGGCAGAGGGGGGGCTCGGAGTTATAGCACGGAATGCCAGGAGGGAGGTCCTCATTGCTTCAGCGAAGAGTATGCAGGGAGTGGGAAGCGTGGAATTTGCGGAGGGTGCTGCGGTGTTGTGGGCTATGCAATTGGCAGCGGAGAATGGTTGGAATTGTATTGTTTGTGAATCTGACTCGGCAAGTATAATCTCGAAGCTGAACAATGCTTTTGTTCTGTACGTGGACCGGTGGGTGATTTGGTTTCTGCGATAGGTCGGCTGGCTCGGAGCTTTGAGGTGTGTCGTTGGACCTTCGTTCGTCGTTCGGGTAACAAAGCGGCACATTGGCTTGCAAATGTGTTTCCGATTGATCCTTTACATTTTGTTTCTAGTTTTAATTTCCAGTTTGATCTTAGCGCTATTATTGCCGACGATGATCCCGATGAATAAATTCTGTTTTCTCAAAAAAACAACTTATAACAATTCCGAGCAAGCAAATATCCGTTGATATTAAACACATTCTCAAATAAAGCAGTGGAAGTACCCAACATATCATTGTCAAAATCCTAACCTTAAATGTGATTGACTATAACTTTAGTGTTGATTATTTATCCTTAAGCTTATTTTAGTCTCATATTAGTTTATAAACACAATATTGTAATCCGCGCGTAATTTGCAAAATTTTAATTACACCTTCAATTCTCATTGCATTTTTTTAAGGAAATAATAAGGAATAAATTGTTTTATAATATTATTTGAAGTATTTAGGAGTTCCCAATTAATATATATGGATAAAAATATAATCATTAACATTATACAAACACCCCAAATTTTATAAAACAAAACATGGTTGTTTTAAAGTTCTAAAGTGGTCATGACTCATGTCCATGTTTCTTAAAGATTATGTAAGCTCATATTAGTGGGTTAGTAATACATTTTGTAGTAGCTTGCTTTCATTTTGCATACGAATATACGTATTTACATTACAACTGTGTTTGGTGAACTCTAATTACAAGAATGAAGATGAACTTGAGGATTATAGTTAGTTTTGTTTGGTTGGTGATCAACGAGATGAGAGGGACATAGCTAGGGAATTAGATTATGAAGAAACTATAATTCCCATTTGCTCCGATTAGAAGGATAAAGAGTATAAAATTTTATTTTTACCCTTCTTTCCCTTCTTTCTCTCTTTATCTATAAATTTTTTTAAGTTATATTCTTTTTCGTAATATTACCCACAATCATCGTCATTCTAACAAACACTCATTTCACTTATTCTCCTTAAACAATTTTATCACCTTAATTATTCATCTAAATAACTTTTTCGATCTTCGACTTCATCTACATAAACATAATTTATCAAATGAACTCTAATTTTGTATATATCACGAAAATGGATGTTTACTTTCCTTTATGTGTGATAATAGGTATACTTTGGAGTGATAATGGATAATTTGTGGCGAGCGTAACATATTAGTCTCTTAGAGAGTCAATGATAGGGGTGTGCAACCGGTTCGGACCGGAGGACCAGATATTTTGGAAAATCTAGACCAGGGACCGGACCATAGTTTTATTCCTACCCGGTTGTAACACCCCAAATTTTCGGAGTTTGAGGTGTCACGAGCTAGGACCCACACTGGGCTTTGACCCTAACTTGACAACAATTTCACTAAATCTTACAATAAGACACAAATGTAATTAAAACAAATAGAAAAGTTATAAAAATGATAATGACATGAATGCATAGAATGTGACAACCGTGAATGATGTAACTACTAACATCCAAAAATAATGTTAGTCTCTTATATGCATGCAATAATTTGAAGGACAACCCAATCTATTCGAGCATGTGGACTCGGATGATCATCCACTCCGGATCACTCTGCAACTTCCTTAACCTGCAATAATTCTAACAACATAACGTTAAAACAGTTATCTTTCAATCCTAAGGCACAAGCAAAAGTGCTAAAATAGCACAATCACATGTAAATCTTAAAATTAAACACACAATTATGCTTGCACGCAAAACCTCACTATTATCCTTTATTAGGTGATTCACTCTAGATTCAACTTATTGTGTGGCACACTGGTACGAGGGTCTCCCGACCCTCGCCTCCGTCCCCGTATACCAATCAGGGTGGTTTGATGCATCTCACCGTATACCATGTATGGGCTAGTCGTGGAGAACATCCCAATCTCATGTCATAGTTGAGTGGTGATGCCACGACCCGTTATACATACACTTGATTCTTATATAAAGTAACGTCGTCCTATTCAAGTTATAATTATAAATCACCAAGCACATACCACTATAGTAGTACACGCCTATGCGAGGAAATATAGCCAAGTAAGTCCATAAGACTTACCCGGACTCATTGACAATCGGTCATTATACGACAATATCAACCCGTGCATACAATATCAACTACCTGATCAACGGTGAACTTACCTATCAAATATCAATACATTTATAAGCTTCTAGGAACACTCATACGAGTCGAGTGTGTCCATGGTGGTTCGATTCCGATCCACACCGACTCATGTGAGGGTCAAATAGGTTCGGAAAACTTAAATTCCCGTGCAATACACGAGAACACTCATAATATAAAAAAAAATATCTAAAATAGAGAGTTTGCATGAAATCGCGCACGTGTTCCAACTAATATATAAAAAGATAGTAGATTGGAAAATATAAGCTCGATTAAAATCTCACAAAATAAACAGTTAACTCAAATATGATCCGGTCAATAGGTGACTCACTGTCGAGAGAAAAACAATCCGATCCGAAACCACATATCCGATTTGATATACACCCCTAGTCCCTACTTTCCGGAGACCCAAATCAAGGAGAAAAACAGATGACATATAGGTGAAGGAAGAGTTTAGGCTTCTGCAGAGGTCCGTTGGGCTTTTTTATTGGGCCGATGCTTTTTTTAAATTTATGCGGAAACGGAACTGCGAGAGCTTCTAGGGTTTTAAGCTTTATTTTCAGTCAGAAGACGGCCTAACCTTCCTTCTCTTTGCCTCTCCACACACTGCGCTCCTAATTTCCTCATCCTCCAAACATGGCTACTCAGATGAGCAAAAAGAGAAAGGTAATGGATTTCCTTTTACTTGTTTAACCAATTGAATTTCTTATCTCGAAAGGACTAGGATAGTTTGATATGTACTAATTGACCGGATGATTTCTCTGTCCTTGCCTTATATTGTGTATTATCTGTTTGATGCAAATATCCCATTGCATTGTTGAATGTAGGAATTGTCTTATAACATCCTGCGTTGCAAAAATTTTCTTCATGATTGTCGGTTTTAAATCCTTCCAATTGACTGTGTGATCCGATTTTATCTGGGATTACAGTTTGTGGCTGATGGAGTCTTCTTTGCTGAGCTGAATGAAGTTCTGACCAGGGAGCTTGCTGAAGATGGTTATTCTGGAGTCGAAGTTCGCGTTACCCCCATGCGCACCGAAATTATCATCCGTGCTACGCGTACCCAGAATGTTCTTGGTATTTTTTTTACCCCAATTATTACGTCCTTTCTATATTTTGTGGTCGAATCAATTTCCATCTGAATGCTGAAAACTGGAATGTGGATCGCAAACCATCTGAATCTTGAGATAGGTGTAATTTACCCTTTTCAGATTATTCTATATCGTGTTTTGACTAAATCTGGTCGGGCGTGAGAATAAACTCAAATACTTTTTTATTAGAGAGTAAGAAACTTTTAACCATTACACGTCATTGGTGTTCCTCGACATAACATCTTTTCTCTGTTGTTGGAATTGATGGCCAAGTGCCAACAAGTAGTTGTAAAATTAGCATCTTGTTCTAATTTATGTTGAGTTTATGTATATCTATATGCTTGCTGTTATTAGTTTCTCGATTGTTCACTCTACTCTCCTTTTACCCATTCAGGTGAGAAAGGTCGCAGGATTAGAGAGCTGACCTCTGTTGTGCAGAAGAGGTTCAAATTCCCAGAGAACAGTGTTGAGCTTTATGCTGAGAAAGTTAATAACAGGGGTCTTTGTGCCATTGCTCAAGCAGAATCGTTGCGTTACAAGCTTCTTGGAGGGCTCGCTGTTAGGAGGTATATTTGTATATGCACTGACTTTTGAATTTATGATTCCTTCTCTGTTATTTTTTGGTTCTTTAATTAATAACATCTTTCTTGCTATCTTTGATATTGTAATTTTCTTTTCTTTTTCTGTTTGTCATATTGTTTCTTGCGTCAGTCATCTTTATTGCGAGTTGGTCAAACTATCAATAATACCTCTCTCGTGTCGGAGGATGACTATATTTTCTCTAACGGTCAGATTCTTGAATAACCAAGAAACATTAGATGTTCCATTGGAATGAAAGCAGACCGGTAAATTTCTAAATGGCCGACTTGAATGTATGCTTAATTTTACAGTTGGGAATATGTTCCATTAGATGTTCCTATACATTATTTTTGTGTTTCATTTCTTATCTTTAGTGTTGAAAGAACTTAGTAAAGGAAATAGATGAAGATGTCTATCTTGAGATGCTAATTTTGTCATTGAAATTATTGTTTTTAGGGCATGCTATGGTGTGTTGAGATTTGTGATGGAGAGTGGAGCCAAGGGTTGCGAGGTTATAGTAAGCGGAAAGCTTAGAGCCCAGCGTGCCAAGTCAATGAAGTTCAAGGACGGATACATGATCTCATCTGGTCAACCCTGCAAAGACTACATTGACGCAGCTGTGAGGCATGTTCTCCTCAGACAGGTTAGATTTTCTTCTAAATTTCAAACTCTTTCACTTGGTAGCATTAAACTTATTGACCTGTGATTTGTTTGTTGGAAATAGGGTGTGCTTGGAATCAAGGTGAAGATCATGCTCGACTGGGATCCAAAGGGTAAGGCAGGGCCAACTACACCGTTGCCTGATGTAGTGATAATTCACCCTCCAAAGGAAGAGGAAACGTATGTACCAGCAGCCTTCCCAGTGAACGTGATTGCACCCGTGGCCGAAGTGGAGGTCCCTGTTGCATAGAAGAGACAGCAACTTGTTGAGTTTTTTGTTACATTATTGACTGCCTATTGCATAGCAGTCACAGGTGTTTTGAGATGAATTAGAAAATTGAATACTTTGAAGTGTTTTCTTCACTGGTTAGTTTACAGTTATCGAGTAATTTAGCTTTGGTTTGTGGGACCATTATCGAAAAAGTTGTGATTCAGAATACTGTTCAAGTTAATAAGCATCTTCAAGGAAAAGTAGGTGCTTAAATCTTAAAAAAAAAGTATTAAAAGATGTCTAATCCTCAAGTTCCAGGGCGTGAAGTGGCTTCGTGTCTATCATGTGCAGCGGGCCTAAAAAGCAAATGATGCCATCCTGGAGAATTTATTATTTTAATAAGAATGTGTGCTTTCATTGTGGAATGTAGATTATAGGAAAATTCTACTTCAAATTATTTGGGAAATGATTGTGTATAATCTCCATGTATCTATCTCGTTTAAGCATAATGTTCAGGATAACATATTGTTTTCTACAGGAAAACAAATTAGCTACACTTTTGCTGATTTAAGTGAAGATTAGTTTATTGACGCCCTTTTCCTTCGAAAAAGCTAAATGTATCGAGCTTGATTTATTAAAGTAAAAAATAAACGCTTTTTGATGGCGCTTGTCTTTTTCTTTTTAAAAAAAATACGGGCCTGTCTTTTTTGCGCGCCGGTTCCTTTCGACGGCGTCCGTTTTTTAAATTCGATTTTTTAAAAATCCGGTAGCCGGCTCTTTCCGATGACGTCCATATTTTAAGTAAGTTGGCGCGTAAAACTAATTTTTTTTCGCTATTTTTTCTCACGCTATATCTTTGGCATCATATTTTTGCGTTTCATGAAGGGAAATATGACGTTGGCTCACCCGGTTGCGAATTTTCTTTTGCATTTCATGAAGGGAAAAGAATGACGGAAAAAAAGTTTTGAGCGCTGGCTTAATTTTTAAAAAATCGGGCGTCATCGGAAGGAGTCGCCACCCTGATTTTTTTTAAAAATCAAATTTAAAATTCGGGCGCTGTCGGAAGGAGCCGGTGCCCGATTTGTTTTATAAAAAAAAGTAACGGTGCCAGCGTCTTGTAATAAGCAAGCGCCAAACGCTTATATTTAACATTAGTTTTTTTTAATCTTCGTGCCAATAACACGACCCTTTTCCTTTTACTGTCTGGCTTTGCAGTAGTATGATTTGAAAACTTGCTGTATAGTAATTTAGACTGTTTACGTAGTGGTCATATGTATATCAAGAGTCATTCGGCGTGCAAAGAAGAAACAAAAATTTGAAGTTGACTCGATAGATTTGAAGTCAATCTAATACAACCTGAACATAATACAAGATTACCAAATCAAAAACCTGATTACCTACCCCCAATTGACTAATTTGGAAAAGAATAAAAAAAATCCTTCTACTTTATGTACTTGAGGGTAAGGTTTTTGAATTTGCTGATCATAAAAGCAACATTGGCTCATTAGCGGCAGCTAACTGCTCCGGAGGAATATGCTCTGAAATCCGCCACATCTTGACGGATTTATCCAGGCTGCCGCTATACAAAATCCATCGACAATCATTGGGGGCGGAATCCCTATCCCTCTCCACAGCCAAACACTTGACGGGTCCATTGTGGGCCTCCAATGTCGAAAGAAACATATGACGATTTTCCATCCTCTTCCAAACGCAGATATTCATGTCAGCTGAGCCGCTCAACACCAAGCTCCCGGCGGTGGAGAGGCAGAGCACGGCTAGCCGGTGCTTGCTGAGCTGGCCGCTCACCGACGAAAACTTTCCACGTTCCCAGAAGTGAACGATTCCGTCCGACGATCCGCAATACACCATTGTAGCCGTTGGATCCACTGCTAGGGCTGTTACTGCACATTCCTGCTTCAGTAATGTCTGCGAGAAGAAATGTTTCGTCCCTTTCCCCTGCGCATTCGGGGTGTACGCATTCCTCAATTTTAGAGGGAAAATCAGTTTCCTTTTTTTTAAATAATAAGTTATCGTACCTGCATTTCTCTCCTCCACACCTTGACGGTGCCGTCAGCTGAGCCGGTAAACACCAATCCATCGAAACCGGAAATGACGGCGTTCACGGCATCGTCATGAACCGTTATGGACTCCAAGCATTTGAAATTGGACACTTTCCATACCTTGACAGTCCGATCCCACGACGCTGAATACAAAATGCTTTCGTCTTCGCTTAAGCTCAACGACGAAATAGCATCAAAATGTCGGATCCAGGGCGTATTGCGACGCTTTCTGACCTCTACATAGTTACTCGGTCTCATAGAGCTTTTTATAAAGGCCTTCAATGTAGGAAGTGTCCCAATTTGCTTATGAACAGCTGGATTCTTACCTGATTTCTTCCAAACCCTAATTTTCCCATCTTGATGACCGGTAAAGATCCATGCCCCGTCTGTTATGACGATGGATTTCACCAATCCACTATTGCATTTGAATCCGGAAAACTCTCTTTGATTCTTCCATACCCGAATGTTCTTGGAATCGGATCCTGTGTAAAGAAGATCCTCTGAAACGGCTAGGGAGTACACGTGGCCTTCTTCTCTGACAAGGGAACCCATGAGGCGGTTGTAAATGGTGGATGAAACGGCGTCGTTTGGATCCGAAGGTTGAGTATGGCAGATCCACGGGGATAAGTTCGATGATGTTGTTCTTTGTTGGTCGTTTTTGTCATGGAAATTGGGGGACTGGTCACCGGAGCTGAGGCCGGGGCTTGGCCGGAAGAGGTTGTACTCTTCTTCCTCGTTGTATTGGATCGGAGAATTGAAATGGGGAGGCTTTGGAAACACAGAGTTTGATTCCTCCAACATGTTACCTTGATCTCTCTTGCATAATCTGTTTCTTTATATAATCTCTCAACTTTGGTTGATTTGCGGAGATCGAAACGGGGATTTGAAGAAACCAAAAGGTATTTTGTTGGTCCAAAGGGGAATCAAAAGTGTTTGAAATGAGGGTTTGGGAGAATTTGAAAATGATGACCGAAGAAGTGTTTCAACGGCAACGCTGATTTTGGAAAATGCTTGCTTGTTAAGGATCGTGGCCAACTGAAATAACGGATTTTAGGGATTCCCTAAAAATTGGTCGGCGCTCACTTTTGATAAATTATTACGTTCCTGGTCGTTTTCCCATCTGGGTTGGGCTACGCCTAATCTTGTCGCCCCTCTGTATACTATTTTTACTTCGACTCTTTTTAGTTTTTGCGGTACGAATGACTGAATGAGACATTTGTTGCATAATCCCTTATAATATATTTCAAAGTAGTTTTTGACTGGTTATTTAAACCGGTCAAGATTTTCTGTATCCCGAGTGCAGATAACCTGTATCCAATACGTTGTATTCACTTGATTGGTCCACGTGAAACTACTTTAATTTAATTTAATTTATTAAAGTATACTTAGGATTTTAAACCTCTGTCTTCTCTTTTCTTCTTCAACATCCGCAAAATTCTTCTTCTACCAAGTTCTTTGCCTCAGCTTTACTCTTAACTTTTCAATTGATAATTTCTGAGAGTGTTCACTATTTAATTTCAGAATGATTTCTTCTGTAAAGTTCTTCTATATCTCGTAATGGGAAAACACTGAAGTCTCTAAACCCATGTTTATCATGAACTATTTAAGCTGCAACGGAAATGCCTCAACCACAAATACAGATTGTGAACTGTAGATAGCAAATAACCTTGAAGCTCGGCTAGAGTCCTCAAAATTTAGGTATATAAATGTAATATTATTTTTTTAAAAACAATTTAGCATGATTAATAATATTTATTGTGATGTTTTAGAAAGATCCTTAATTTTGTTTACCATATATTCAGAACGGTTTTAGCCCATTAAAACCCATTAATGTGAAATAATAACTCTCATATGATGTTTCAAAACGGTTTTAGCCCATTCAAATTCAAAATTTAGGTATATATAAGTGCAAAATGGCTCATGACAAATCTCCATCATACACACAGCATGTCTAAACCCGAAATATTATACATCAAATCATAGGTATGTTTTTTTTTTTTGAATTTCTATCTATGTACTAGCCTAAAAATAGGAATTTCTCTCTTTTGTCTTTGTAATTTTGATTTATGCAGTAATACCTTTCAAAATAAATAATTATATCATACAAACTCTAACCTTAAAATTACTCTTTCTCTATGTGTTTTAGATATCCAAGATCACTTAGTACTAGATTAATTCTTAGAGTTTTTGGGATTGACCTCTATAAATCAATTCAGGAAATTCAAAAAATAAATTTGTTGGCATATTCAAGAGATGTTTCGAATGAGATTAGGGTTGAACAACGGTCTAAAACCGCAATTGCAACACAACCGTAAAACTGAAATAGTTGACTGAAAACCGCAATATGCGATTCGGTTGCGGTTCAAACCACAACGGTTTGATGTTCGGTTGCGGCTTGAACCGCATATTGCAGTTGTGGTTTAAATCGCAAAACCGCACTTGAACATTCAAATCATAAATCATAAATTTCATAAACTAATCAAACTACCAAAATAAATAAACTATTTCATAATTTTCATTCAAAACTAATCAAACATTCAAAGTTCAAACTATCAATATTCACATTATTCAACAATCCACAATCAATGAACCAAAACTTTATCTATCACAAATAACAAGTCACAATCGAACATAGCAGCACGACAACGATAAATAGATATTTGTTATCTCCTATGTCGTACATTTAAGCTTCTAATTCTAATTGATACCTAGTAGTCAAAGTACAAAAACTCCAACAAAACCAACTATGAATGCAATCACAGTAGCAAGAAAGAGTTTCCTGCATGAAATTTATTCAACATTTAGTAAATGAGTAACTCAGAACTCTGTACTCATACAATCATACTCACAGAGGAGGCGAGGAGAAGAGGCGTTCGGACTTCGGAGTTCGGAGTTCGGAAGGGGCTTGGGCTGAGAAGATTGAAGAGGACTGAACCGGGGGCTGGGAAGGACCGAGGAGAGGAGTCGAAAGCCTGAGGACCGGAAGTCACTGGAGCCTTGGAGGAGACGAGCCAGAGCCGCCGCCGATGAGGAGTTCACAACTCTATGCCATAATCGCTAGTTCGCAGTGACTGACTTCGCACTTGGAGCCAGGAGGAGACGAGCCGAATCAGCCGACGGGGACAGTGAGGACGTCGCTAGTTCGCAGGGCTTTGCACTTGAATCCTTGAAGGAGACGAGCCGCCGAGGACAATGAGGACTTGCCAAGTTGGAGCTTGGAGGATTAGGGTATCAAGTTTCTTGATTTTCTTCTTTCACGATCGGCAAGTTCAACCTGTACGCTCACGCTGGCTGCCTGTACTTTGCCTTTCACTAAATTGCGGTTTATGGGATTCAAACCGCAAACCGTAACCAATAATTGCAATTGCGGTTTGATTACAGTTCGGTTAACCAAATCGCAATTTGCTCAATCCTAGGTGTGATCATGTAATTTTTTTTATAAGTATACAAGTACATACAAATCCAAATAATTTATTGTTTATGAATTCATATTGTTTGTCTACGAATTCCTAATTGGTTCACGATACACATGTACTTTTCTATTTAGTTTCTTATTTAATATCATTATTAGCATACAACACCAAAAATAATCTCAAATACCAAAATCCCTCAAATGTAACAACCGGAATATTTTTTTGGTTCCGAAAACCTGCCTCGAGTGGTTGAGTGAGACGAACCGAATCAAACCCAACCGGGTTTTTGAACCAAAACAGGCCTAGCTTTGTACCTTACTTAACTTGTCCTTGTCGGCCTAATACCACCTGCCGCCCCGACCCAATTGGTGTGGCCAAACTCCTCTCCTTTCCTTGTTTCAGCCCAACAAACCAGCCCAGGAGAAAAACAAGTCGGCCGCTACATTTTCCCTCCTCTCGTCTTCAAGTCGTTGGCCAACCATTACCGAAGCTTAAAGACGGCCGTTACGTCCGGCAACATTGAATGATCGGCATTGAAGGCTTCTTGACCGGGGTAACTCCTAGACACATTCATACCAGCGAGAACCGTTCCCCTCTCCCTTTATCCTCCTAATCTATCTTCCTTACACACTCGAACCCCTCACTGCCGGCGACCTACACCTTGTTGTGAGACTTCAACCTCGAGACTCCCCTCCAAGACATCGACGCCGTTGAATGTCGAAATCGTCGGAGTAACATCCTCCCTTCGACAGACCAACCGGTAAGTTATCCCCTCTTCTTCGCTTCCCTTGTGCTTCGCCGGAGTTGATCATCTCCTCATACTTCCTCTTTTGTACAATAGGCGGTAGTGATTGTCGTCACTAGAGATAGAGCGAAACCCTTGTGCCGGCGACTCAACCGGAGGCTTGCCATTACTTGAGAATTCCACTGGCACGCCAACCGGACTTCCGTGGGTAAACATCTTCCTCTTCTCTTTTTCCGTCGACATAAAATAACGATTGTTGAAGAAGGAATCAAATAAGTATGTAGGTGTAGTAGACGAGGCTCGAACCCAACTCTCCAAGTTACCTGGACGCCGCTTCATTTTTGTCTCCAAGAGGCTTCGAACCTCCAATGTCCTCAAGTCTTCAAGTCCCTTATGTTTAATGCCTAAAAGCCGTCGACTTGTGTTTGGTAGCGATTGAACCGACATCTTCAAGTCACATTGTTGCCTTGCCTCGCCCTGCCTTGTTTAGCCGCCAATGGAGTTCGAACCCCTGACCAAAAGTTCCCTTGCCTGCCGCTGGTGCCGCCTAGGGCTTTGGAGTCGTCAGTGAGCCACAAAACCACAACACCCCACACTTTTTCGATCAATGTACCTTGCCCCGGAAGGTTTGAACTCTCGACACCGTAATCGTATCTATTATTCCGGAATTTTTATAATTTACTTCCTTATTTTAAGACGTTGAGTACATTAGCGGAATATATTAGAGAACTATATCGAGTTAGAATTGGAGAAGTTTATAATGGAAATTTAGTGATAAGTGAAATGACTAGATCGATCATGCGGAATTATGGAACAAACGTCTAGGTCTGCGGAACCTAGGACTTAGTGATTGATAAGAGTAACGATGCAAGATATCTTCCTCTAGAAGTAATGAAATAGTGGAACAAGAATACTGAGATGTCGTTAAATCTTAACTAGGAATTTGAGACCATCGACTGACGGATCGAGAGTAGTTTATTAAGACCGGAACAGATAAGGTGAGTTCATCGGACTTACTTATCTTTCAGTAATAATATTAAGTGTGTGATGAGATAGTGTGTGTATTGAGTGTTTAATAATTAAAACTTGACTAGACCACTAAACCTTTATTTTCGGATAGGCCCAATTGTATGATAAAGGGCCGTGGCATCACCGTCCAACGTTGAATGCGACTTTGAGGCTCCTCGTGACCAGTCCAACAAAGTATACGGGGAGATGCATTGAAATCAGTCCTGTTGGTTTACGGGGACAGGGGCGAAGGTTGGAGGATCTTCATGCCACTCGGATAAGTTGAACTAATTAGATTGAAATCACTTAATGAAAAAGATAATGACCGGGACATTGTTTGCGCATGCTGATGTGTTTACCGCTTTCCTTATATGTGTTTGTGCCTTTAGTTCATCTCATTATTAGAATTGTTAGCTAACGGTTTATACCGTGTTGATAGACTTTGCAGGTTAGGTGTCTGCTGAGTAATCGGGGGTGGAGTGACCAGCAGGGTTTCTGTACCGGTAATTAGGGTTGTGATTATTTTCATTTCAGTAGAGAGACTAGTATACTCCATGTTTTCCCTTATTATTTTGCATGGCTGTCAAACTCATTTATTTTATTTAATACTATAACTTGTTAAAGTATTTTATTAATTTAATATTTGTGTCTTGTTGTAAGGTCCATGTATCATTGATGTCAAACTAATGTCGGGACCCATTATGAGGTCCTAATCAGTGACATCCCGAGTTCTCAAAATTTGGGGTGTTATATCAAATTTTCTTAATCCTTATTTTATCATAGTCTTAAGATTATTATTAGCACATAACAAAAATGTATGGATTGTACTTCTGTACTAGGGTAGTGGACCTAGTTGTCCTGCTGTATATTTTTTTTACTAGTGGTCAACTCCGTGCTACGTCCCGATTAATTATATCGAATAAATCCAACAAGATCACTCTCAGTTCTAGTAACAATGGTAGACCCATAAAGTTCAATTGTGTGCTTGCTATTCTTGACAATATGTACGTATGTAATATGTATATATATATATATATATATATATATATATATATATATATATATATATATATATATAGAGAGAGAGAGAGAGAGAGAGAGAGAGAGAGAGAGAGAGAGAGAGAGAGAGAGAGAGAGAGAGAGAGAGAGAGAGAGAGAGAGAGAGAGAGAGAGAGAGGAACATCTCTTAAAGTAGGGAGTAATATTAACCATTAGATTAAAGTTGATTAACGTACAAGATTGAAAGTTTTATATGGTAGTAAACTAAATAGGTTCATCTATTTTTCCTAATAGAATTTTAATGTTTTTTAATTTCTGACTAAAACATTCAACAATCAATGTTCATTCCTTAATAAAAATATACGATCATCAACTTTCTGACTAAAATATACGGAATCAATGTTCATAAAATTTTAACGACCAAAATAAATTTTAACGACCCATTGTAACCAACAATCTTTCCATATTACATATTTTAACGACCAAAACAAAATTTAACGACCAAAATTTAACCACCAAATTTAACGACAAAAAAATGACCAATCCTGATGTAAGAGCCTTAGTCTTTAAGTGTTGAGCCCGGGATTAGCCGCCCCGGCGGGTCCAGTGTTCTGCCCCTGCGGCTTACTCAGTGTTCCGCCCCTGCGGCTTGCTCATTGTTCCGCCCCTGCGGCTGCAACCGACATTGTTGATTGTGGACCATGCTTTACTCTTTCTCTTTCCTTTAACCTTCTCCTTTTCTTTTGGGATGAAGGGTTTCATTCTTCATATCCAGCTACCTTCACGTTCTTTTCTCTCTTTCCTTCTCCTTGGATCTCTTCTTGATTCTCCTTGAGTTTTGGCAAGAAAGTGTGTGGCTTTGATGATGATGTTGATGTTGTGTGTTGTTGTTGAGCTTGGGAGCCAGCTGAGGGTGTTGTGTTGATCTTTTTCCTAGCTTTGGATCACAACAATGGTGAGTTCCTCTTCCTCCTTCCTTTCTTTCTTTCTTTCTTTCTTTCTTTCTTTCTTTTTTAGCATAGGATTTCCACAAGATTAGATCTTGTGTTAGATCTCCTAGGTGTGTATTGATGTTTGTATGTATATATATGTGTATGAACTGGATTGCTAGACATTAGAGACGTGAAATCATCGAGTGAAGAGTTGAAGAGAAGTCGGGGATCACATTCTACACTGTCCCCGCACCCGTGCAAGAGAGCCGCCGCCCCTGCGTTGATTGTGTCACCGCACCCGCGCCTAAGTGCCGCCGCCCCTGCGGCCACAGTCACCGCCCCTGCGTGGGAGTGTCTCCGCGCCTGCGCCTCCCGTTGCTTTGCCCCTGCGTCTTTCCTGTCACGCAAGTGCGTCTTGTACATGACCTACCCAAGTGGTATGGATCCTTTCCTTTCCTAATATGGGTTGGTTAGTGGCATGCTAGGTATGTGTATGAGGATAAGATGAGGATGATTATGATATCGATATGTGCCGGTTATGGCTTTGAGGTTTAGTAGATTATCGAGGTTTATAAGTTAAATATGATCCTTATGGATCCCTTGGGTCTAGGTGTGACCCCTTTGATTGATAGGAGATGTAATATCTCTTTATGCCTTGTTATTAGGCAGTGTTGTCCTCTAGATTGGAGTTGATCGTGTTGAGAGTATTCCGAGGTTGAGGTAAGTCCATAGGACTTACTTAGCTACCATCCTTATATCGGATGTTTGCATGAGTGGTGTTTGTTATATGCTTGATAGCATGCGATGTTGATTATTACCGACCTATGGTTTAGTGACTGCCATTGTAGTGGCCGTGACAACTTGCCCTTTCATCCCGTAGTGGAGTCTAGGAGGTTCTCTATAGTCAGGCCAAATCTGGTATACGGGACGGACACTTACCACTCCTTATGGTATACGGGAAGGTGCTCCTATACCACTCCAGCTGGCTATAGTACTCAGAGGCGAGGATTATATATTCCTCGTGTCACATATGTTCATATACATATATTTATACGATTTGAGTGTTGGACTTTATAAAGATAATTAACCGGGTAAATGTGTGACAACATGATTATGTGTTTATGATTTCATGACTTGTGTTTGTGCTTATGCATTATCTTATATATGAATGGTTAGCTAACGGTTTTATACCGTGTTGTAGATGCTTTGCAGGTTAGGAGAACTGCAGAGTGATCCAGATGAGGTGCTCCACTGAGGGCTCCGTACACTAGGTTATGCGTGGGATATGGAATATTTTGTATGTATAGATACATGTTTTGGTTGTACTCAGCGGTACTTTGTATACCTTTTGATATATATATTTCAGTTTGATGTTTTGGTTTTATTCTATTTGTGCCTTGTTGTAAGATCCAGTGAACTTGTTGTCAGGCTAGGGTCAGGATCCATTGTGAGATCCTAGCCCAGTAGCGCCCCGAGTCCTACGGATTTAGGGTGTTACACCTAACAGATTTAACCAGCATAAAATTTAACAACCAAAATTTAACGACCAATTTTAACGACAAAAAAAAAATTAACGATCAATCCTAACATATTTAACCACTATAAAATTTAACGACCAAAAAAAATAAATTAACGACCAATCCTAACAAATTTAACCAGCATAAAATTTAACGACCAATTTTAACGACCTAACACCGTATTGCAAAATAACGACCTACCTATAAAATAAAAAATCAAGTTTTAACGACCTAACACTGAATATGAACAATTGATTGAACGTTAAATTAAGATATGGTGAAAGTTATATTAATATATTCAGCCCAAACCTAAAAATTTCTGATTTCCTAATATGTATTCTATGTAATTAACGAACAAGGAAAATTGAACATTCTTGTGATTCTCTTCTTTAAAAGCCTATTGTGCACCTCCTATCATGAACGTACAATTTTTAATTCAACGGGTATTAGGGGTTCCTACTCCCTACTCTAAGAGAGGTTCCTACCGGATCTTGACCCTATATATATTGATATATGTGTGTGTGTGCGTGCGTGCGTGCGTATATATATATTTGTTAGCCAAAACAATAAACTTCTTCAAGCGGTAGATACATCCTTCAATAAACTTTTTGATAAAATAATATTTCTCTTGGTTGTAGAATGTATGAGATTGATCTATAATGAAAGAAAAAAATAGTTAGTATGCATGTAGTTATGTAAATGAACAATAAAAAATTAATAAAATATAAGTAAAATAAAACCATATTGCCTAAAAAGATGTAATCCATTCCCGTGTATTTCCCAAATACATTATATGCATCCCATTTGTGACATAGCATAACTTCAATCTCATAATCCGAGCCTTCAAATAAATTGTCAACTAGAATGGCCGTGGTTGAATTTGAAGTTCAACCTTTTTTTTTTTGGTAAAAGATAAGTATATAAAAAATTAAAATGATAGTTTGAGGAATGTGGGTGTGAGTATAAATTGTAATGGAATTTATAGGGTATGTACATATATTAGTATTCTATATTTATGTTGTCCTTGTAACTATTTTATTTTACAATTATTGCTTTCACTTAGTGTTAAAAATGTTACAAAGGTTTATATTGGAGGCATTAATAGAGTTTTTGACATTTTGATCTACATATTATGATGCACGATCACGAACACGGGAAACAGACACGACGAGAAATGGGAAAATGACAATCCTTAAAAGCATAGGATATGTGGACACAACGAGGAAAACAAGTAATATACCACTTTAAAAATATTGCAAAGTAAATTTATATATCATAATGAGATACATATATATGAAAAAACTCAATGATATATGAATAAATAAAAACATTAACACGAAAACAAAATAACCGAAACAAAAGCTTAGAAACAAACATTTTCAGTCTTACAAAAATAGAAATAAACATATTTAGCCTTACAATCTCAAATAAATATACTTAGTGTCAGAATTGAAGAATGAATCATCCATTTCGCAAATCAATAACAATCTAACAACATAATCAACCAAGGAAAATAATAAAATTTGTAAATCGGAAAAAGTGAAAGAAAATGGAATAACACAACATTTAACAAAGAAATATTAGACGGTAAGTTAGTAATCAAAGATTCAAAATCAATTTATGAAATCATAAGAAGAATGAAAAGAAAAGTCGGCCAGTAGAACAACAACATTTCAACATTAGAACCGATGGAGGAGGAGGAAGAAGAAGATCGGTGTCTTGGAAGCCACATTCCCGCAGGTGGCCATATGGGGTTACATTTAGTGCGAAAAAATGGGAGTGAAGAAGAAATATTGCGGTAAATCATTTTTTTTAAAAAGATTTGCTTTTCTTTTCTTTTTTTAAAAGGAGAAAACTTTCGTTGACTGTGTCTTGACCGGACACAATCCGTTTCTTCGTTGTGTCCTAGACATATCCTCCCCGTGTCCTACCTCTGAAATGTGTCTTGACCGTGTCCGAGCCGTGTCCCCGTGTCCGAAACGGTAGGACACGGGACACTCGACATTCTAGAAGTGTCCGTGCATCATAGTTTACAAGACATTAGTTGTAGAGAAATTATTGCACGATAACAAAGACAACCAATTCCGTTTCCATCAACTTGTCTACATTTTGATAATTTAAATAATTTGATTTTTATTTACAAGGCATTATTTGTAGAGAATTTATTTTAATCTATTATTTAAAATCATTAATCATATTATATCGTATTCAAAATTCAACTACATTAGTCACTCCAACACCCTCCTCCTATTCCGTTCAAATTTTCGTTAATGGACACTTTTCAATATTTTGATAGTTTTTGTCACTAAATCAAGTTTCTTTGAATCGAACCGGGTTTCTTTAAAAATAAAAGAACCAATCTCTTCACCACCCTATTCACCAAAATCCCTAATTTTTTCGTTGGGGGGCATGAATTTAATCATTCACCGAGTTCATCGTTCTTCCTCTTTTCTAATTTTTATGAGAAAATTGTGACCATTATTATCTCAGTTCATAAATTTAGTTCAATTCGTTCATAATTATACATCACTAGTTTGATATTTACTGTAGTTAGATCACGTATTGTTTTGTTAATTTAGTAGTTATGTTTTTATGCATTATTATAATATTGTTAGTTTAAAATATTTATATTATTAGTTCAAATCGAGTATTTTGTTAGTTTAAACATTTTATGTTATTAGTTTATGTATTATCTTGAATTTATGATTTTTTTTTTGTAAAAAGTATGAATTATTTGTACAATATAATCTGAACTAACTGAACATAAAATTTGAAGAAAAAAAACCTGTTAGAAAAAGAAGAAGAAAAGAAAAAAGTCAAAATTTGTATACTATTATTTTAAAATTTGTATGAACCATTAATATAATATAATTTAAACTAACATAACAAAAAATTAAAACGAAAAAATGTCCTTTTAGAAGGAGAAAAAGGCCTGGAAAAAAAGAAGTTTGACATCACTCTCTAATATCGTAAGTGGAAAAAAACTAGATTTGAACGCTTGTTTGAAAGGGCTGCTTTTATTTTTAATTTTTTTAATTTTTTTCAAACGATGGGATTTTAATCCTATTTTTCAGGGATTTATAAAAAGTTTCATATAAAAATTCACAAAATCAACACAATTTTGTTTTCCTGTGCTCTCTTTGGGATAACCTCCCACCACCAAAATTCGATTGGGACAACCTTCCCACTATCACCGAACAAAACCCAGATTTGAAAAAATCAAATAAGAACAACCAAGTTCACCGCCCCAAATCTGTACTTTTAGTCTCCGCCTTAGATCGAATTTGTTGTTGCGGCGCTATCCCGGGAATCAACGCCGTCTAATTGTACGCCATAAATCCACAAGAATGTTTCCTAATCTATCTCCTTTTCTCGTCCTGACCAGATCTTAAACTCCCAACTCTGCTCCTTCTCTTTTGATTTTTGACCAGAGAAGATAACCTCTCGAACCCCAATTTCTTTGAAGCCTGTTGGCATCTCTGTTTGTGCTTGTCGACCTGTACGTGTTGGTATGGTTGGGTTGACTTGTGCGAGTTATCCTTGTCAAATTATCAATGGATCTTGATAAAAAAGGAAAAGTGAAAAAAGAGGATTTATATCCTTAAAAGAAAAAAAAAACAATTGATTCTATGTTATTTGAAAAGGGATACGATTATTTGACCAATTCAAAATCCTGCAGAGGTCCGGTTGTCAAATTTTAACCGGTAAAGAAAAATCGGAAAAAAAAAGTAAAGAAAAATCAGGAAGAAAAAGAAAAACAAACAAAAACAAAACAAAATGTGAGTTTTAATACGATGAACCCTTTTAATTTGTGTTTTTCCTTTTCTCTAGTAAACACAATTAAAAGGAAATTGCTTGTCTTCCAATCGGATTGAATCCGTTTAAAATTGCACACAACCAACAATTCTATAGGAAAAAAAAAACGAACAAACAAGATAATTAATAAGCTCATCACTAATCAAAACCAAAGTATAAAACTTCATCCTCATAACCTCAAGCTGCACAGAGCCGGTAGAGAATCTCTCACTCCACGTGCTATATTAAAATATTTTGGACCACAAGCAGTTGCTTCTTCTATGTACTGTAATCGAGTTGCTGTATTTAGGACTGCATCTTAAATCTTTTTGCATCACTGCAACAACCTCCAAATAGAAGAACAAGGCTTTTTTTTTTTTTTGTTTGATGCTTGTGTAGTTTACATTATTACTACTATGGAATTTACTGTTTAACCTTTTTAATTAAAATTTGCCTGATTACTTTTCTGTTCCTTTTTCCTGTTGTTACTGTTGTTTTGCTTTCAAAATGAGAATTGGCTGCTATCTTCCACCGTTGCTTATGTAATGAATGTAACACCCCGAATCCGTAGGACTCGAGGCGCTACTGGGCTAGGATCTCACAATGGATCCTGACCCTAGCCTGACAACAACTTCACTGAACCTTACAACAAGGCACTAACAGATTAAAACAAAACATGAAACTGATATAAATATGTACATGTCAAAAGAGTATACATGGTACTGCTGAGTACAAAAGTTAAACCAAAAGCCGTACAACCGATAACAACCCCAAAATCCCACAAATATGCCCAGTGTACGGAACCCTCAGCAGATCACCCCACTGGATCACTCCTCAGTCCTCCTATCCTGCGAAGGAACTACAACACGGTATGAAACCGTTAGCTAACTATACACATATATAAGAGAAGCAAGAGCACAATCACACATCATATAAACGATAACAACTCATCATGGTATCACACATTCACCCGGTTTATTATCTTTAATAAGTGAATCAATCAATCGTATAAAATATGTATATATATGAAGATAGGTGACACGAGGAATATGATCCCCGCCTCTGAGTACTCTAACCAGCTGGGGTAGTATCAGCACACCTCCCGTGTACCTTGTGGGAATGGTGAGGGCCTTCCTTTATACCAGTACTGGCCTGACTACAGAGAACCTCCCAGACTCCACAGCGGGATGAAAGGGAAAGGTTATCACAGCCACTACGATGGGCGGTCAGTATAATAAAGATAGGTCTGTGACCATCATAACATAATCATACTCGTAATCCTATTCCTAATCATGCTATAAAGCATATAGCAAACACCACTCAAGCATACATCCAATATAAGGATAGTAGCTAAGTAAGTCCTATGGACTTACCTCGATCTCAGAAGTAACTCAAGTATGATCCACTCTCAAAACGTCTACTCCAAACTGGAGGACAGCACAACCTATACAAGACACACGTACATATATCACAATCCTATCACCCAAAGGGTCACACCTAGACCCAAGAGATCCATAAGGGATCAATTCCAACTCGTAAACCTCAAAGCCCTAACCGGCAATTCCATACCGTAATCATCAATATCCGAATCCTAGCATGGTACTAAGTTTCTCATACTAGAAAGGAAAGGATCTACCTAGCTTTAGGTAGAGCCAGGATCAAAACGCACCTGCGGAACACAAAGGCGCAAGGGCGAAAACAGATGGCCGCGGGAGCGGCGGAACGTGGCCGCGGGGGCGGTGACACGGGACGCGGGCAGCCGCTGGCGCTGGGCACTGTCGCCGCGGGGGCGGTGACTCCTGGCCGCAGGGGCGGTGAAAACGCAGAAACGATTCTGCAATCTCCTCCTCGGCTCTTTCACGTGATCAATCACGTCTACTCTCTTCCAGATTCGTACACATACATAAGTATACACATACAACCATCAATACACATCTATGCAAGCATCTAATCCTAAGCTAGGAAGGAAGAACAAGAAAGGAAGAAGAGAAGAAAGAAGATCCTTACCACACTTGGAATCTAAGGCTGCAGGGAAAGGTCACACACAACACAAGCTTGCCTCAAGCTCAGCAACAACAAACACTAGCATCATCATCAACCACAAGGTACACTTTCAAAGTCAAACTCCAAGGGAAACAAGATCAAACTCACAAGGGAAACAAGATCAAACTCACAAGGGAAGAAGGATAAGCAAGGTGGACGTAGGAAGCCTGGAATGGGATGAGAACAAAGTGAATGAAACCCTTGCTCAGCAAGTAGAAGAAAGAAATAAGGTTAAGGGTAAAGCACGAGTCAAGAGGTCAAGGAAAACGGCTGCAACCGCCGTAATCCGCAGGGGCGGTAGGAGTGCCCGCGGGTGCGGTGCGCCGTAGGGGCGGCGGGATTGGCCGCAGGGGCGGCAAAGCTACTCTCGGCCAAAGTTCGTCTCGGTCAAATACCAATCTCGGTCCGAAAGATTACGGCTCTTACAATGAACCTGTTTAACCTTTTTAATTGTGTTATATTTCAGATCTGTTGGGAAGACACATGAATGAACAATCATCAAGTAGTCATTTTGTCTTTGTTATGTCTCAATTTATTTAGCAATTGCATTTTCTAACATGTTATTTCTTTTTCTAGAACACTGAACAACAAGTGCAGGGGTGTTAAACCTCATCGATCTTGCTGAAAGTGAGCGTCTCTCGAAGAGTGGGGCAACTGGGGAAAGACTAAAGGAGACACAAGCAATTAACAAAAGCTTGTCTTGCTTGGCTGATGCGATTTTTGCATTGCCAAAGAAGGAGGACCATGTTCCTTTCAGGAATTCTAAGCTAACTTACCTTCTCCAGGTATTTAAAATTTTAATTTGTTCAAAAATTCCCCCAAGTATTCTTAATTAAATTGATTGTTACTTACTTAAATACATGTCATGACCAGCCTTGCTTAGGTGTTGATTCAAAAACCTTGATGTTTGTCAATCTATCACCCGAGCCATCATCTGTAGGTGAATCCCTGTGTTCTCTGAGGTTTGCAGCCAGAGTCAACTCCTGCGAGATTGGCATCACAAGGCGACATACAACACAAGCTGGGGCAAAATTCATTTACTTTCACCTACGGATGCGAATTTCCCTTTGATTTAAAAGGTGACAGTTTCCGATTGCTTTGCTATGACCATAAACAAAAGTCAAGGGAAGTCTCTATCACATGTCGGATTATATTTGCCTAGACCGGTATTTACGCATAGACAGTTTTATATTGCGGTGTCAAGGGTGACAAGTAGGGATTAAGGATTATGATTTGTGATCCTACAAGCAAACGGCAAGATATAGTATACGATGAGGTTTTTTTCAATATAGTATGATGTAAGTATGTTTTTCCATTTTTCAATCATTTATTTATTTCATACTATAAAATGTTGATCGTTATTGTTTTTGTTATTTTACATGCTACCGGAAGTACTTGATTACTTTATCCATAAGTATCATATTATAATGTGGAAATCTTATTGTTGGGTAATTGTACACTATAAATTTTATTTATTATTTTTATATTTAATATTATCCAATACAAATAAAATTTTAGGTAACATTAGTTTATTATCTTATATGTATTTGCAACAATCAATCATTGATTGATTTATATTTTGCTTTTTTTTAAAATTTCATTTTTTTTGACTAAATGTAATGCTGGACCTCCGAGAGCATAGTTGATTTTTTTTTTTGCATTTCTTTGTAATGGGTCGGACTATCCCATTATTGATGATACTCGGTCCAAATTTTTATTAATAGAAGAAACGTATCCAGATGCGCCGGAGACCACCAATATTTCTTTCTAAATGACATATGAAAGAAATGAAAAAGGATTTTAACAATTAGCCGTGCAAGGCACGGGCCATATACTAGTTTCTTTTAACAATCAAAGTTACACACTTTTATATGTCAAGTTCTGAACTCGTGTTTGGCAAAGTCGTCTCCTTAGTTTGATGTTGTTTTAGGTGGCGTCTTGAGTGGTTGGTCTAGGAGGGGGCGTGGATTTGTGATCGACTCCTGAAGGCTCTGTTGTAAGCCCAAATCTGAGGTGTTCACAGTTGTTCCCCAGGCTTCTTTCTTGTGTACTCTCTTCGAAGACGAACTTTGTGCTCATCGCTTCCGTTGGACTGAATCATTCTACTTCCCCTCGTTGACTTATTTGATGTCGGGTTTTCTTGATGTATTTTTTGTGTTTCTTTTTCTCTTGTTGTTGTTCCTCATGACGGTTAGTCCGTCTGCCGATCTTTTTCGACCTTTCGACCTACTAGACGGCGTGTCGTCTAGTGTTTCGAACCGCTTTCCTTTATCAAAAAAAAAATAAAAATAAATATCGTAAGTGAAAAGGTGTTTAATAATGAACCAATCCGATACTAATAAGCCAATAAAATAAGAATCAATTGTTGACGAACAAGGTTCAACGTTATATTTAAGCTAAGGATTATGAATAATCCTAATTTGGATTATTACCTTACCAATAAATGGATAAACCCTTCCAAATCAAACTAGGAGATAGATCCAAAAATAAAGTTTTAGAATTCAAGATGACAACACTCGATCCAGGCCGCTGAAATCATTGTTTCCTCCTGTAATTGCGATGAAGAATAAAGATTATTATGGAAGGGAGATAAAACTATTAAAGCTAAGGAATTAATCTTGATTTATTTTGTTTCCATTTATACATTTTCATCTTCAATATAAAGATCTTCCTTTATTCAATCCTTCTGTAGATTTTGCTTGTTTCACTCAAGTAAGAGGCGAAAATGGCACACATCGAGATGCTTGGCAAATTTCTTCAACACCGAAAATTATTATATGATCAGGTAAACGTACACAAAAGGAATACAGATTTTAACACTTTATAGCTCAATTCTTCTTCTTCCTCCATGTTTTTTTTAATTAAATTTTGTATCTTTTAAATCGCCATTTTTAACACTCTTCTTTGGTGGGTGAAGGGTTTTCTGGATGATCAGTTTACTCGACTACATCAAATACAAGATGAAAGCTGCCCTAATTTTGTTTTGGAAGTTGTGGAACTTTTCTTTGATGTTTTTGAGAGGATTCTCAATGATCTTAATCTTGCTATGTAAGCCCTAAAGCCTTTACTTTCAGCACAGAAGCATTTATAAATAAGTTTTGTGCTTATAAGTTTTTATGTTTGTTTCTAGAAATGAGAAGAATGTAGATTTCAAGAAGATTTATGATTATGTGCACCAGCTCAAGGGAAACAGTTCTAGGTAATGCTTCAACATTTTGGAAATCTATGATATCTAATTTTAAATATCATGATATGGGTATTAATATACGGATGAGTATTAAGATATGGGTATGAGATTGAAATTTAATATCTTTATTTTGAAGAGCAAGAACAGAAGAGGAATATGTGATATCACTAGTTTTTTGAGTATATAAAAAAGGAGAATATGTGTATTAGGAGTATATTAAACATAGATATGAGTTTTTTTTAATTATGTCAATATTCACATATGATTTCTTCATATGTATACAAAACAGACTCTAAGTGAGCTTATTATGTGCTCGTATGCACACGATAATGGGTTATGAGTATACCATGATTGATCTGTATGTATTCTGCTGATGTTTTCTTGCAGCGTAGGTGCACAAAGGGTAAAGAATGTCTGCATCACCTTTGGCAGTTTCTGTAACATCCAAGATGCTCAATCGTGAGTCGTTATAGCTTTCGAGTTCTGTCGATTTAGAGTTCGCTTACGAAAAAATATGAACATTTTTTGCAGGTGTCAAGCTTATTGTCAAGCTTATCTGCAACTAGTTAAGCAAGAGTACTTCGTTATAAAGGAAAATCTTCACAAATTGTTTACGGTGAGAAATTATTGAGCTTATTTCTAATGTAAATCACACTATTTGTAATTTGTGGCAGTACATAATATAGTTTGTGTTCATGTGTGCAGATGGAGCAACAGATTGTGGCTGCAGGAGGGTTTATCCCTCCCATGGATTTATCGCCCGGAAACAACTAAGGACCCGTTTACTAACTTGTTATTTATTTGTATTTCATTCAATTTATAAACCCGAGTTTAGTTTTTTTGGTACGTTTATTTGGAAAATAATTTATTTTTCATATGTATTTTGACACTCCAACACCCCTCTCATTTAAAAATTGTCCTTGCTTCAAAAAGTTAAAAGGAAGAATGCTTATTAAATAATGAGTTATAAATAAATATTCGTAAAATAAATTATTTTTACAATGATATAATTTATATGTTAAAGTTTGATTTTCATAAAATTATTCCTAAATTTGAATTTTTATTGAACATATTTCATCCATCACCCAAAACTACCTAATGTGTAATGTGCCTCAACTGGAAACAAGACGCCTTCAAGGCTTCAACCCAAAACTTATCTCAATTCTCAAGCAATCAAAAAGAGGCAAAGCTTAAATTGAGTAATATACAATTAATATGCTTTGCCTTTAAAGAATAAAATCTTTCCTTGTAAGCCATATAGACTTGACCACTACTGTGTTGGGATTCAAGATATCCATGCCTATCATGATCACCCAACTGCCATGCAAAAAATGGCTCATCCTGAGGGTATGGCTAGTTTTTTTAAAATATAATAACAATGTGAAGGGCTCAAAGTGAATGAGGCTAAGATGCATACTAATTACTTCAAGTTCATGGTTACTTCCATTGAGACACATTACACATTATGTAGTTTTGGGTGATTGGTGGAAGATGTTCCATCTTCGCACATTCTTGACTGAAGTTGGGTTTGGTTAAACATAGAAAAGTCTTCGGCCTCTCAGGTATTATTGTAAAAAAAAAAAAGTAAAACAGGTTACTTTTGGGCTCATTATTTATACTAGTGATCGAGTTCGTGCTAAACACATGTCAGTTATATATATTTTTTAAAATTATGTGAGATGATGTTTTATGCATTTAAGTTGTTTATATAGTTTATTATAATCTTTCTATAACCAAGTTTTATGATATTGGTCAAATAACGGAAAGATATTATTCGTATTTGATCAAATAACGGAAAACTATTATTCGTATTTTTGCAAAAATATAATTCGTATTTGATTAAATAATGGAAAAATATTTTGGATCAAATCGAGTGAAAAGGATGATGATATTTATAGATTTTACTAAATGAGATCCATTTTATAGATTCTTATAACATGTTTATATATATTACTGGCTAACTGAGGCAACAAACTATATATTTTATTTATGCATGTTTAAAAGTAAGTTGTAACATATAAATAAACCCAATTATATAAGATTTTGGAGTATTAATTGTAAATTATATATATATATATATATATATATATATATATATATATATATATATCTTTAAATGAGTATTAATGGAGACATGGAAATAATATTTATGACAAAAAAAAAAACTTAATTTTACTTGAAGATAGGATGAAATGATAGTTAATTAGTTTTATATGAGACAATTAATCTAGCAAAAAATTAAAATATAACATAGTAAGATCATTCAATGTTTAAAAGGTGAAAAATTGTTTATTTGGCAAAATTAAAAATATGAGATTTTAAACTTAATCAACTAATGCTCTCTCAAAAGTTAAAAAGATAGAATAGGATATTTTGTAGGCGTTTCGGAACACTTAAAGAGCTAAAGTCGAAGAATTCAATGAAATGGAGTAAGTGTGGGGATGAAAGATGTCAAACTAAAGAATGAAGAGTTGGAGATTATTATTGGCTTGGAGAAGTATCAAGTGAAAGATGGTAAGGAAGGATAAGAAGATCAAATCACGGAATTGTGTAGACAGGAAGAACGTGCACAAGAAGGACTTATCACTTACTCTTTCCGTTTTTCAATATTTGTCATTTGAACTCTAAAATTTTATTTCATAATATTTGGTTTTATAGGTATTATTAATACTCAAACTTTCTATAAATATAATTCTAACTACTTTTTTTTATTTATTGTTTGTATTTTAAAGTAATATTTTATCTTTTCCCATACAACTCTCTACATTCTACCATCGTTTTTATACATTTTTAAAAAATTATTATGCATAATTAAACATTATAGTTTTTACTTTTAAATTTCTTAATATGTGTGTTTTTTACCCTAACGACATTTATTGAGAAACCGAAGGGAGTATCAGATTGTTCCCCAAACAATGCATTTACCCGACGCTATAAATGCATGATTAAACCCCAAGAATTTCAGTGGAATCAGTTTCAAAACATAGCAACAATATATATTCTTCATCTTGACATGGTGAATCTCCCAAAAGTATACGAAGGAAGATAAGTATGTGTTATCGTCGGATAACACACGCGCATAACACCTATTCATTGGTGAAGCTTGGATACACATAGAACACTTTAAATTGTAAATTATTTAATTTAGGTTATTTTAGTCAAATAATATAATATTATATTTCACTAAAAAATGTTTATTGGGTGGTCAAATTTCATAATTTTATCACATAAGGTAATTTTATTGAAAAAAAAATAAAGGAAAAGATAGTTTGTTAAAAAGTATTTTAAAAAGTGAATATATCATAAAAATCTCATTAATTAGTTGACTAAATATCAATCGATTAAAATATATATTTAGTCTTCATTTTTAATTTTTTAAAAATAATTAAATAAATAAATTTAAAATTTATTACTTATTATTAATGAAAAGAAAGACGATAAAGCGTATCTTCCGTCCTATACAACACTGATGGATTGTGCGTCATTTTCTTGAAGAGTTGAACAAAATCATTATAACCTTAGTTAATAAGTTCCCTCATCCTACCCACGTAAAAGACTTCCGCCCTATCCGTTTATGCAACATCCTCTATAAGCTCATCTCCAAGGTTATTACCCAAAAATTGTCATAAATTATGGCTTCTATTATTTTAAAGGAGTAATTAACTTTTTTCAGGTTCATCACAAATAATGGGATTATTGCCCTTGAATACTTCCATCAAATGACCTTCAAGGCCAAAGGTACGGAGGAGATGACTATTAAGTTAGATCTAAAAAGGCATTTGATCGTGTGGATTAACAGTTTCTCGAAATAGCATTCGTAGCTTGGGTTTTTGCCCCTCCTTTGTTTCTCTTTTCACGAGTTGTGTTACATTTGTCTCTTACTCTTTCAAAATAAATGGCTCAATTGTTCGCAATCTTATCTCCACGTTTGGAATCCGACAGTGAGATCCTCTTTTCCCTTTTCTCTTCATTATTTGTGTTGACATTTTCTCTAATCTAATATCTTATGTTGCCTCTGCAAGTGCACTATCTGGTTAGCTATATGCAGACAATCTCTCAAAATTACACATATTCTAGACCTCTTTGCCGATGATAGTTTAGTCTTCAAAAGGGTATTTCAATTGGATTTCCAAGCTATTCTTACAATTATTGGGAGTCTTGAGGAAATGTCAGGCAGTTAGTCAACTTGGAAAAGTCTGAAGTCATGTTCAATAAAAATGTCCCAATGCCATCTAGAGTGCTTCTTGCTACCACTATGGGTATGAAACTTGTTAATCATCAATCAAAGTATATTGGGTTTCTTGTTGATTTTGAAAGATCAAGGTATGCTATGTTTAATAATATCAAGGATTGCATTATAAAAAAATCTTAATGGATGGAAGGAAAAAAGAAATTATCTCTCAGGCAGAAAAGGGAGTTTACTTAAATCTGTTGCTCAAAGTATTGCTCTCCATATCATGAGCATCTACAAGTTCCAAGGTGATGTTATTGACGATATTCATTGTTGTTTGCTAAATTTTGATGAGGGATGACGAATCAGAACAGGAAGATTCACTACAAGAATTGGAGTCATCTTTGCCTGCCTAAGAATTTTGGAGGCATGGATTTTTGAGATTTAAGAATTTTTAATCAAGCTAAGCTAGTAAACAATGTTGGAGACTCTTGCATAGTCCTAATTCACTTGCAGCACAAGTTCTTACTAGTAGATATCATAAAAACGTTCCTTTTGTAAATGATACTCTTGGATGGAATCCAAGCTACATGTGGAGAAGTTTATGCGAGGCAAAAGAGCTTCTCAAAGAAGGTCTAGGCCGGTGTATTGGAAATGGGGAGTCAATAAATTAACCCTCCGTTTGATTGTAACTCCGGAAACGGAAACGAATCTAGTCCACATATGTACTTTGTTCATGGAATCATTCCGGTTAGTTTCATGCAAAATGCACTTGCTTCCCCCTACTTTGTTACCCTATAAGGTATTAAAACTAATAAAATTCTACTACAATTAGTTCAAATTACAAGGAATGATTCCCAACAACTTCATGAATAAGGGTGTACGTATGGACTAGATTCGTTTCCATTCCGTTTCCGTTTCCGGAGTTTAAATGTGTGGGCTGAATCTTGGATTCTAGATAGTAACCAAGGCTATAAAGCTCCTGACATTCCTTACCATGTTGATCCGGATTTAAGACGCATGGCCTCAGATTTGATATCAGAGGATAGATGTTGGCGCCATGACTATATATATTGATTCACTTTTCACATAGCCGGATGCTTCTATCATTCGACATATCCCTCTCAGTCGTCGTTCCACTCAATATAATATTTTTTGGTCGCCATATTTTAGAGGAAAATTCTCTGTCAAAAGCACTTATCGGCTTGGGGTATCAAGGAGTTTACAAGGACAACCTACTTCTCACGTGTAGATCTCTGAAATGCTTTGGAAAAGGTTGTGGAGTTTATGCTTTCCTAGTAAAGCCTTACACTTCGCATGGAGGCTATTTTCTTCTTCCCTGAGTACTTCTTACTCACTCTATAATAGACATATAGTAGACTCGCCAACCTGTTTACGATGCTCTCTTACAGCAGAATCATATATTCATGCAAATTTTTTTCTTGTCCTCATGTACGTGATATATGGCTTGATTCTCCTCTTTCCCCTTGGACGTATGCTCTTGTTGTTGACACTGTTATGTAGGCTTCACCTCTTCTGGAAAACCCAAGGGAAGCCATGTTGCATGAGTTTGTGTTATGCTCTTGGATGGGCTGGACATCGAGAATTCTCATATTTTTGGTGATATTCCAATATCCGCTAGTCTTACTAGGGTGAAATTTCGTAAATGGGTGACATATTTTAACCTTTGCAACCGATTAAAATATATATTCAGTCTTTGTTTGAGTTTTTTTTAATTACTTTTTTGAAATTAATTTAAATTTAAAATTTATTACTTATATTATTAATAAAAAGATAGACGATAAAAAAAAGTACTATCAAACTTAAGTACATAATGCAAAGTTATAAAATATTTACCACCTAAATTAACATTAATTAAAGAAAAATTCCTATATTAAAACACTTAAAACTGTTTAATTAAAAATAAATGGATTGTTATTTTACCTATTTAAGATAACTAGATAATTAGTCCATTACAAACGTAGGGAGCAAGATGAATAGCCGAAGCGCGTTTGGTCAGCCCAAAAGAATAGTAAATACTGCAAAGAGATGATGGATAATTCCGTCTTATCCACAAGCACAGCCCCACAAGTCTCCAGCATTGACTAGCAGAGGATTCCCGCTCACTACGGGTAAACTCAACGAGAAGCCAAACTCCAAGGTCATTTTCGTAATCTCATTGCCTAACGAGGAATCGTTCAACGCTCGCACGGGTCCCACAATCTCAATAGGGTAAAGTCGTCAATTTCTATCTTCGTCAGCCGGGAATACAAAAAAACAAAGAGCCGCGTCGTAACCGGCCACTCACCAGAAAAGCGAACTTAGTTGAAATTCCACATTCCCAATCTCTCCTTACCCATCCTCGCAATCGTCATCGCCCAACCTTCAAATATTATCCTCACCAACAGAAATCTTCACAACACCAAGGTTAGATGCAACACGAAAAACAGCCTCCCGTAAATTCACGAAATTCATCACAGCAGGTACGTCCACTTAATTTTTTTTGATCCTATCAGACTTGGAAAGAGTGAGATTGGTTCATTTTATGAATTTCTTCCAATTAAATCCTTTTGCTCTTCAACCAACAATTTCAGATACCAATGAAATATCGCTTAACTTTAGTTGGTTTGGGTTTCTGTAAATTACAGAATTGAGGACGAGTAGGAAGGTGATGATCGGTTCATTTACTTCACATCGAGTAAGAATTTCTACAGAATTCGGCATATGCTAGTCCCTTGCCATGGTGATCAATCAGGAGCTGATTTTAGTGTTTATACTTGCGAGTTTCATTTCGGTCGCAATCGGAACCGGCAATTCCACTTGCAGGAGATCCTGTGGGAAGGAGAGCGTGAACTATCCATTTGGATTCTCGGACGGTTGTGAAATCCGGCTCAACTGTAGCGTTAGTGGCAAGATTCAACTAGCAGGGTTCCATGTCAACAACATAACCTCCGATAGCATAATGATTAGTATTCCGGCCAAGTGCAGCCGTAAAGTTGAAGAAATGAAGAAATTGTTCAGTCGGAACTACGCCCTGTCATCGCAGAACTCGCTTCTCTTGCAAAATTGCTCATCATCGCGAAATAATTGCACCATTCCGTCTGCTATACTTGAGGATCGCTTCAACTTGCCGGGATGCAATCTTACTCGGGGATCTGGAAATGTGAGCTGCTATCCGGCCGCCACCAAGAGGACTGGAATATTAAACTACGATAATATCACTAGTACGGACTGTACATTGTTGTTTTCTTCTATTGCGGTGATTTCTGGCAACGATTATTCAGATATTTCGCTCGAGTTTCAGACGATTCAACTTGATTGGTGGCTACTTGGAGCTTGCAAATGCTCTTCGAGTGCTGATTGTATAAAAGTTACAACCCCAAACGGCTCGTCAGGGTATCGATGTTCATGTAGAGATGGTTTTACAGGAAATGGATTCGCTCAAGGTTCTGGTTGCCGCATAATCAAAGGTATGGCCTACATTTCCCCGACTAATATCATTACATATGTGATTTCCAGAAAATTCCCCAAATACGGTTGTTTATCTTCAAATGTGTTTGGTTACTTAGAAAGAGAGACTTACGATGTGTTGCATTGCTTCACCAGTTTTTAATCAGTTAGGATTTCTACCTAAATATGGGTTGATGATGATGGTAAGTTGAATCCAAGGTGAAAGATATTTTGAGGGTGGTAAATCAGACCTGGTAGGGATTATACTTTAGGAGGTTAGCATTTAGAAAAGCAAGGCATGATCTCCATGGCCAGATCTCTATCTGTAGACTGTTGTAGTTTGATGTCTTGTGGGGTTGGGCACACGTGAATACGTGATGGATTGAATCAGATTCAATGAAGAAAAGTCAACTTAGCGAAAAGATTGACTTCATATTTTAGCTAGGAAGCTGCTAGGATCACATGTATCTTGCAGATATTATTTGAATAAAGGAAAGCAACAAATGCTGGAATCAGACAGGAGCTCAAGGTTGTTCATAAGACGTTTATTGATATTCAATAGACGAGAAAGGGAACACTCATGGATGAGAAGAGGTCGAGGCAACAATAATACTTGTAATGATTGTTTCCCTTTCTTAAAAGATGGAGACAACTAACTTTGAGGGCAATGCTTTTACTTTCACTTTCTTTTGAATCAAAAGAAGCATAAATGGGAATTTAAACCGGGCAAGTTTGTAGAATGTGTTTTGAGTTGAAGACCCGGTATTCTAGCTTTTACTTCAGTTCTTGGGAAATGAGGGTACAACAGAATAAATTTTTTATTTATGAGTGTCAATTACTGCTAATGTTGATGTAGGTATTATAAGTGCAACCCGTTGTGGAAGCACTTATATGTGCATCTACATTTATATTTTTTATTGATAAATAGCTTACAGCTTTATCTGAATTTTCCTCGTTAAATTTGGCCAGCCACGGAAGACAGCAGGAAATGGACAATCACTGTTCTCATTGGAGGTACCTTCTTTTGACGAATATGAACTCTTGTTGGTAACCATGCATTATCTTTTTGACGGCCATGCTTTGAATCTACTTTTGCTTTATGTTGATTTGAGATATTCCTTTTAGGCTAAGTTTCACTTAAACACTTGTGATATGGTCAAGGCTGCACTTAACAATGCGTTATATTGTAAATCACACAAAACCACCGCCTATTATACTCCGGTTACCTATATTCCACTCCAGCGCAGAAAGCAATGAAATAAAAACGATACTACAAATATTTAATCTGTACAGTAACGGGTGATTTTTGTTCATAGAGTGTCTAGTTATAAATTTGCAATCTATTTGTATCCAGGTATCATTGCTGGAGCTTCTGCAGTGTGTCTTATGGTGCTTTTGTGTTATTGTATTCACCGTCATACTATTTCCTTGAGAAGCCGGAGGAGCGCAAAGCGTCTCCTTGAAGCTGGAGGTAACCCGAGTGTTCTTCTCTACCCTTATAAAGAAATAGAGCGTGCTACTTGTGGCTTTTCGGAGCAGAAAAGATTAGGAACTGGAGCCTATGGAACAGTATACGAAGGACGCCTCAACAACGAATGTGTTGCAATAAAAAAGATTAAAAACCATGGCACCGACAGCATAGAGCAAGTCATGAATGAAATCAAGCTCATTTCCTCAGTTAGCCATCCGAATTTAGTCCGACTCATCGGTTTCTGTATCGAGAATGGCGAACAGATTCTTGTGTATGAGTTCATGGAAAACGGAACTCTATCTCAACACCTTCAAAGAGAGAAAGGTAAGATCCTTCCATGGACCGTCCGTCTCACCATAGCCACGGAAACAGCGCAGGCAATTGCGTATCTTCACTCTTCCATGAAACCTCCGATCTATCACAGGGACATTAAATCGAGTAATATACTCTTGGACTTTAACTATAAATCTAAGGTGGGAGATTTCGGTTTGTCAAGAGTTGGAATGACGGAATCGTCTCATATCTCAACGGCTCCACAAGGAACTCCTGGCTATGTCGATCCTCAATACCATCAAAACTACCATTTATCTGATAAGAGTGACGTGTACAGCTTTGGAGTCGTTCTTATTGAGATAATAACCGCAATGAAAGTTGTGGACTTTTCAAGGCCAAATACAGAGATCAATTTAGCAGCCCTGGCAGTGGACAGAATCGGAAAAGGCCGATTGAGTGACATCATCGACCCATTTCTTGACCCGCACAGAGATGCATGGACGCTTAATTCCATTCATAAGATAGCGGAATTGGCTTTCCGATGCCTAGCTTATCACAAGGATATGAGGCCTTCAATGACTGAAGTAGCAGAGGAGCTAGAGCATATCCGTCTCAGCGGATGGGCCACCCCAGACGAGACAGGCTCAACGGCTTCTTGTTGCTCATCACCTTTTAATGTTAGTGAGAGGTCACTTACGAGCTTGTCTCTCAAGAAAAACGTTGCAAGCCGAAGACTAATCGTCCCAGCAAAGGAAGTCGAACGTCTAGCTTCTTTAGAGGAGGTTAAAGATGGTTCGCCTGTTTCGGTTCAAGATCCTTGGTTGAGTGCGAACAGCTCGCCTTCAGCTCACAGCTTGCTGGGAAACGTCATCCAATGACAGAATCTTAGGGCCTGTTTGATTTTAACTCCAAAAACGGAAACAAAATTAAAACGAATCTAGGACATATGGATACCCTTGTTTATGAAGATTCCAAAAAAATTCATGAACAAGATACATATTGGACTAGATTCATTTCCATTTTGTTTTCATTTCCGGAGTTACAGCAAAATTTTGAGCTTCTACTCTTAATCTGTAATGTGTAGCTTGCACCAAGTTTGTAGAACCATAGACATAGAATAAATAGTATAAAGCTATTTTAGTAATATAGGTTATTCAATGGTGAAACTGCATCGTACACACACAAATGTTACATATTCAAACTTCATATACCGAATTCGTAAGAGAAAAAGAGAAAAGCGGAGATTTTAATTCTCACGACTTGACACGACCGAGAATACCGTTTACTATGGAAGTGGCAACCACAACACCCAAAACCTCAGCTCCGGCCACGGCCCCAGCTTGAACAGCGGCGTCGACAGTGAGAACAGCTGCCTCGGCATTTTCGATCTCCTTCTCAGCGGTCTCGATCTGCTTCTCTGCAGCTTCGAGTCCCTTTTCCGCAGCTTGAATGCCTTCCTTGACGACTTCCTCGGCCACCTCCTCAGCCTTCTGAATCTTCTTTCTAATCCCAAACAGCGGAATTGCCTCGGCCGCCATGGATGGCAGCTCAATGGCTTTCAGGGTGGTTGCCGCCGTCAGTAGCACAAGACATTGCCTTCTCCCGCTGCTAGATGCGATGATGGATGGCCGCTGTGGGGATTGGATGGAGCACACGATGGTCTGACCTCGGCAGACTTGACGATGGAGAATTGGGGGCGAGGACATCACGGCTGCCATTGTTTTCCTGTTGGCGCTTTTGCTGAAATCTGAGTATGTGGCTCCTTGTGCACAAAATATTGGGTGGTGATGATAGGTATCTCCACTATTGGTCCCCTTTCATATTGTCGTTTTTTCATTGAGGGTAGATTACATAAAGCACCTCCAATTTATCTCATTTTTCACTTACGTGGATCTTGTTTCTATGTAATTCTCAATACTTCTCCTTTAAATTCTAAAATTTAATTTATAATAATCGATCTTGTAAGTTTTATTAATACTTAAATTTTCTATAAATATAATTTTAATTATCTTTTCATTCATTATTTGTATTTTCAAAGCACAATATTATCTTTTCGCATACAACTATCTACATTTTACTATTACTTTTATACAATTTTTAAAAATTATTATGCATCATTAAATACTATAATTTTTACTTTTAGATTTCTTAATATTTTTGTTTTTTTTAACTTAATAACATCTATTGAGAGCCGGAAGTAGTATTTTTTATTTAACCACTCCATTATCAAATAACCACCGAAGTTCATTTATGTCCGATTTACATTAATAAATGTTGGCTCCATAAAAACTTCTAAATTTTAAACAAAAAAAAATGGTTCTAAAAAGGAAAAAATTGGAAAGGGAGCTTTGTGTAAGCATAAGCATAAACAACACTTATTACTTTGTGTAGTGAGTAAGTAAGTTGTAAGCCATTTTTAATTAAAGAAAAAAGATTAAATGGGAAGGGAAAAAAATTGTTCCAATTATATCCGTGGGTATTCTCTATCCTAACTCACTCTCAATTCCTTCAAATTTACAACCGGCGAATAAGGAAGTTAGTTTTCATGATAAGTCTCTCTATCCAAAACCGTTCATTCGAATTACATATGGCCGCAATCATACCACATTGTGCGAAATCTGAAAGGAATTGATCAATCGATTTCAATATAACAATCTATCTCGTTGTTTCTCGATTCAATTCTTCAATTAGATCGATTGAGCTCTTGAGATTTTGACTAGATCAAGAAGTTGGAATATTAAACGCTCAATTTCTAATCTTCAACTTCAGGTAAGGGATATTCATGATTTCTTCATCAATTGTTGTAAAATTCTCTTCCATCTGTCTAGTTCTTCATTACATAATTGCTTGTTGAATTTTCAAAACAAGTGAATCGAGACTTCTGTTACGAAATTCATTAGTGAAGATGGAATTAATCTATTCGACTGATATTTCCTTTCACCCTGACTACATAATTGTTCAATTTCAGTTAAGTAATATATGACAATTCCTTG
>CM008281.1:45347067-45555601 GCA_002319775.1 Fagopyrum tataricum
ACTCTTCCACGTGATGATTTCAAGTCTTCATCATTCCACAACCAAACACATACATATATATATATACACATTCCAACATCAAAACGTGCCTAGAACATCTAATCCTAAGCTAAGGAAAAGGAAATAAATCAAAGAAGAAGGAAGAAGAAAGAAGGAGAGAACTCACCACTATTGTGGCTTATCCAAGGAAATGATCACAAAAAACCACTCAGCTGGCTTCCAAGCTCAGCAATAACATCCACACACTATCATCATCATCATCATCATCAAGCCACACACAAATCTCTTGTAAACTTAAGGAAATCAAGAACAAGATCAAAGGAGAAGAAGAAGAAAGAAGAAGATCGTGAGGGTGGCTGGAAATGAAGAGTGAAACCCTTGATCAGAAGCCAAAAGAGAAGGTTAAAGGAAAGAAGAGTAAAGCATTGGTCAAGAGTCAACAAAACCGGCTGCAGCCGCAAGAAACCGCAGGGGCGGCCATCCTGAGCCGCAGGGGCAGAAATACAGAGCACCCGCTGGGGCGGCGCAATGCACCCGCAGGGGCGGTTAGGTCCAACTCAGCTCTATGATCAAGGCTCTTACATTTTTGCATTGTCAAACGTTTGATGTGTGCATGGGCATGAAAAGAAGAGATGTTTCACACTTTCGGTGTGGTGATTACAGAATTCACAATGATGTTGATTTTCCATATCCATGATTTGTCTGTAGATACTCCAACTTTCCGTTTTTGAATCATTCATCGCATATTTTTGGAGTACCATCCCATTTCATTGGCACCCCAATATATTTTATCTCTTATACCATTGTTCGGGAGATCATAGTTTCTAATTTTCTTGATGATATCGCTCGGTAGAAGAGTAGCTAGCTGATCTACCAAATGTTGATCCCATTTATTGTTAGAGATGTAGGATTCTAGTAGTTATGTGGGGTTTATTAGGGTTTTATTCGGTACTAGCTCCAGTAAAGGTTTATCAATAACCCAATTGTCATTCCAATATTTTATCGTTTTTCCATCCACTACTCTCCATCTTAGTCTCTTATCAAACTCTTCTCGTAATTTTACTAGTTTCTTCCATTACCAAGAGGTATTTTTCCGCATTTGTAATTCCAAAGGCATTCCCCTCTTAGATATTTTTCTTCTATTATTTTGACCCATATGTTGTTTGGTTCTACCATTAATTTCCACAAGAACTTCATTTGTAGTGCTTTATTCATATCTTCAGCTTTCCTTATTCATGTACATCCGAAAGACCGTGATTTATAAACTTATTCCCAACTGATAAACGGATGGAAATTAGGTCCCTTGTTCCAGTATAAGTTTCTATTAATCTTGTCCAATTCATTGTGAATGCTCGTAGGGAGCATGAAGGCTTGCATAAGGTAGCTAGGTTTGGCGTTGAGATTTGCTTTTCCCTCTTGCGAGAGTGGGGATGCTTTCCACCTTGTAAGTTGTTGCTTTGACTTTTGGATAACCGAGTTAAATATATCCTTGTTTACTCTCCCTTAATAATAGGACATCCAAGATATTGTTCTAGGTTAGTAGATGTTGAGATACCTAAGTGCGCTTGAATCCTTCTTTTGTTACTTGGGTCAACATTGTTAGTTGTTTGGAAGGCAGATTTGTGGTAGTTAATTACTTGGACAGAAATGGCACAATAACCATTCAAAACTGATAAAATTTTCTTGCTTGCTTTTGTTGTTGCTTTCGTAAAGATTATGATGTCATCCGCGAAGGCTAGAAAAGGGATATTTGATCCATTTTTAGAGACATGGAAGCCGATAGATTTTGGGTTTTCTCTACTTAACTTTTGTATATTTCTAGCTAAGACTTCTACTCTTAGGTTGAAGAGAAGAGGTGACAATGGATCCCCTTGGCGGGGACCTCTTTGTGATGAGAATATAGATGTCGGTGAGTCATTAATTAGTATAGAGTAAGATACAGTTGTAACACAATCTTTTATCTAAAATTTGAATTTCTCATGAAATCCAAATTTTTGTAGAACATACGTAAGAAAGCTACATTCAATTTTGTCATATGCTTTTTCAATATGAGTATTATTGCCATAAAACCTTCTTTTCCTTTTCTTTTTGTTCTAAATCCATGAAAAATTTTATGCTCAATGATGACATATCGTGAATTGATCTATTTTTGGTAAAAGCACTTTGGAGAGGGTGTATTAATTTTGATAGTACTGAGCTTAGTCTTTTTGCCAAAATTTTGGCAATTATTTTATAGACTATTGAACATAGACTTATTGGTTTGTAATTAGATGCAGTTGACAGGTTGTTCACTTTTGGTTAGAGAGCAATAAATGTGTGGTTTAGTTGTTTGAGGATTCTGCCGGTTCTATATAAGCTTTTCAGTGTTGTGATGAATGCGGGCCCAATAATGTGCCTGTACTTCTGATAGAAATCAGCTGACATTCCATAGGGACCCGGTGATTTATTTCTCCCGATATCGAAAAGAGCATTCTTTTATTTCTCTAGTAGAAAGACTTAACTAGTTTTAGGTTCTCATTATTTGTGATTTGTAGTTGTATGATCTCAAGCAGGGTTTGTGCAGTTTATGTTGGTCTATGGATGAAGCTAGAAAGCGGGATTTATAGTCGTTAAGAAATTCCCATTAATTTCATTGTCTTTTTTAAATATGATAGTGCCATCACTTATAGTTATTGTGGTTATTATTTTCTTGTTTCTTCTCCCCGTGACTTTTTTATGATGATATTTCCTGTTTTGGTCGCCCAAGCGTAGGTTCGTTGTTTTGGCTCTTTGCATCCAGTATTTTTATTGGTAATCCAAAATGCATTCTCGTTTCTTGTTTAGTTGATTTATTTTGTCTTTTAATTGTTGATTAAAAGCCGTATGTAGTTGTTTTTGTAGTGATTCTATTTGGACGTCAACAATTTTTAGTTGTTTATTAATGTTCCCAAATTTTTCACTACTCCACTCTTTTCTTTCTTTTTTGTTTAAGCATATTCTTCTTTTTTTTGTGACGTTAAACATATGTGTTTCCGAAAATTGTGTCCTCCATGTTTGTTTTACAAGATTTTCACAATCTTTTTGTTGTAGCCACATGGACTCAAATCAAAAAGTCTTATTCCTAAAGTTTGACAATGTATTTTGTTGGTTGACGGATATCATACAGTGATCCGACGTAGTGAAGGCATGGTTTAGGGTATGAATTCCAGGATATTCTTGAATGATTTCTAAGTTTGCCATGATTCTATCCATCTTTTCGTACGCGTTATCATTGCCGTCTTTTTTTTTCAATGTGAATTAATTTCATTTGGTAGGGAGGTCAATGAGACTGCATTGGTCGGCAAACCGATGATGTCTGTCGAATCTATTATTTGCGATTGGAGCCCCACCTTTCTTATAGGTTGGTTCCAATAATTCATTATAGTCTCCTATAATTAGAGTCGGTTTGTTTGAGGAGGTGATTTCATTTGTTAGTTCGGTCCATAATTCGGTTTTTTTTTTATCGTTAGATGGTGCGTAGATACAATAGATGTTCATTTCAAAGGACGTTAATAACTTTTTGTGATTTATTATTATGCATCTATTTTGTTGATTTGAGAATCTCAATTTGTTCACCTTGCAATTGGTATTCTTTTCAAATGATGCATAACCCTCCAGAAAGACCAACAGTTGGAACAAACACCATTTTGTCAAATCCTGCATTTTTCCAAAAGGTCTCTTTAGGTTCGATTCTTGTCTTAGTTTCAACTAACATGATTAATTGGATATGTTCTTGCATGTTAGGTTGATATATGTTCAAAAGTCTTCTTCCGCATTCCTCTACAAATCGAGAAAGCGATCCTCATTTATAACTTAGTTTTATGTTGGGCGGTATTTGACCCATTTTCCTTACCTTGTTAGGTTGGAATATGTTGGGTGGTAATTGACCCACCTTTCCTTATCTAGTTTTTAGTTTTGCTTAATTTGATCGGGTATTTCATTTTAGTGGTTGTTTGTCTTGTTCCAAACGGGCAGTGTTTTGTTACTTTTGTTCTTCTAAGAATTCTTTCTAATGTTTCGGATATTGTATCAATGTGTAGTTGTCTCGTCAAGACTCATTTCGTATTGAGTGTGGTTACCCTTAATTATATCATGATGGATTGTTAGTTTGAAGTCTCGAGTTCATTAGTTAGATTCATTGTCTTGCATATTGTAACCAACCCATAATGTACATTATCGCATCTATTTGTGGGTTTTCTTGCTTTTGCAATATGTTCACAACTTGTTAGTTGTACATTTTCTCGTTGTTCCTTCGTTCTCCAAAACACTCCACCTTCACGATGACATTTACTTATAAGACTTAGTCCCTGATATACAAGTACCTCATAAATCATGCAATACTCAAAACTGTTTGACTTTGTGATCATCGTCATTGTTCCGGATACAAAGGCATACATGAATTCTAATTAGCAGTGCACTAGTACAGATAGATACTTCCATGTAAACAATTAGTAGTAGGAGACAACACATGTAAGTCATTTGGTAATAAATCGGTACCGATATACGTTTATTTTTTCCGAGGAACTGAAATTACAAATAAAATACAAAAAATATTAAGGTCGAACATTAAACAAATAAAAAATAATACTAAGGTCGAGCATCAAACATGATGCTTGTGTACATATGTAGGTGCATTGAAACCGCAACTCACCCAAGTTTCCTGGTTCACTCTTAACAACGGAAATTACCGTGCTAAGATATATGACCCCATCTTCCATCCATCAAGATCTCGAGTAAATCTTTCTGAGTCTTGTTGAGAATCCCCATTCTCATTTTTAGGCAATGATATGCCGACAGACTGTGTACGTCAGTCGAGACCCATCACCATAAAATATTGGGAAACCAAGTCCCCTTGTTGACCGCTAAGAACCGAAATGACGGTCGGAAGATAGTGCAATCAACCTTCACCACAACAGGATTAAGGTTATAAATCATATAATGACATCCAATCACATCACCATAGTTCAACCCCATAAGCCTCGGAATTCTTATTGTGTCAGTCTAATGACAATATTTTTTAGGCCAAGGTTCACAACCTCCTTTGATGAGTTAAATTATGTTTCACATGATTCGTAGGTTTCATTTAAAGCCACTGGGATGGCCTTCTCATAAGATGCCCTTCCACATCTTGCTTGTTCCATTTCTGATTTCATTTCAGTTGTCATGGTAGGAGGTGTCAAGTTTGACATTGGAGAAGTTCCACTATGATCTGTAGAAGATGCTTGAGGTGGGACAAATTCATTGCTCTCATTTGCAACATTCTTCACAAATTACAATGTAAGACAAGAAAAAGTATCATTAAAAATTATCATGAACCTCAAATTTCCAAATGTTGATGTACTATGGAGTTAAAAATGCTAAAAAGAAATTTCAATCATCCCGAGCCTTCTTATTTTACAAGCTTCCTCATTGCTTCATATATGCAGCAATAAGACACCACAAATTAACACATAAACCAGCAAAACAGAAGTTGTTGACGAGAAATTAAACTCATAACTTTTCAAATTATTAATGATCTCATAATCATCTCTTAGTAATTCAAACTCCTGAAGCTCTAGGGAATTCAACATTGATCCATAATGTTCTAGAAACCAAAATTTTCACGATCAGATAATTAACCAAGAAAAATGTCAAATATTGATATGATGCAAACGAGATATAACTAATAGTGTATGTCCATACTTGATTAGTTGGCCAATGCTAGACTTGATGTTTAATAACACTAAAATTGGACTCAAATTGTAGTTCTACAACGTACTACTTCCAGCTTTTCCGCATTAGCTAGTCTACATTAGATATTGGTTCAAGTCGGTGCACACTGTCATCAAATTGGGAAAGATAGTTCCCAATTTGAACCAGCATAGTCCATGATTTTTATTGTGATTTTTGGCTTGTCGTGCCTCAAACAGAAACCATTAACTAGAACCATCCCATAATATAAAATAAAAAATTGGGTGAATAAAATCATCTTTACTAAAAACATGGGTTTATGATTCAAATTTATTGTGGAAACTTTGACTCTTGAGCAATCTTTTGTAGTTATATATCTTTTCTTGTCTTGAATATTGTCGGAATGTCAATGTTTATGTCTTCATAGAAACAAAGCCCTATATTCAAACTATTTTAAATAGAATGAGAAGAAAAATTACCAGAAAGTTGAAGACAAAAGGTAAGCCAATTGTGAGGAATCTACCAAGGTAAGGATCATCAACAACGACTTTTACAGTAGGCATGAAATTGGTGACAACATTTCATAAGTAGAGATGTTTCTTCCTTTAGCTAATTTCATCTTGAAATAGTCCTGCATAATATAGACCACCATGTTTGGTAGAAGTTCACAACTTGTGACTCTCTCCAAAGATTCATTCACTTCAGTACTCAATTTAAAGATGACCAAATCACAAATTTAAATACAAGGCTTTTATTTATGGAATTAAATTGATCAAGAACTTTACTTTGATGAATGGCATTGTAATGAAACCGTCTTTTCACTTTTGTGGAAGTTTTATGTTGAGTTTCTTCATCTTCGGTGGGGTTGGGAAAGGAAGAAATCAGAAAAGGTAAAATTAGGGTTATGTTACATTTATAGTTTCCGTATATTTCTCCCACCAGCTATCAAAATCAAGAAGTTCTAACATGTATATATATAGGTCTACAATGAAGCCTAAGTTCCTTAATCATCTTTGAATATATGTAGGCAGGCCTGAAGTAAGTTGAATAACCAGTCAAAGACAATCTTCAAAAATAAGAAAGCTTTCCTATTCTACTAAGCTTAAATTTGTTCCGAACATCACTCTCTACATCCTTCGACATCCAAAAAGATCACCCTTTTTTTATTTATTTTTATCACCGTACCATTGAAAAAGAAGATCAATTGAATAACATCTTCAACGGAGAAAATCCAATCAAAAACAAATTTCTTCAACGCAATTGGTTACACACAATTTCATAAAGTGAAAATGAAATATGAGAATAGTAGGGTTAAAGGGAAGAGAAATTAAAGCGTATGAAGACTATTGAAATAACCCACCTTCATCAAACCTTGAAATTCAAAGAGAAGAGTGTAGGAAAAGATTTAATCAATTTAAAGGAAACAAATTAGGGCAAGAAAAAACAAGCGACATTAGAAAACGAACAACAATTCGAGTCCATGCAAACCTGAATCAAGAAGAAGTTGGCGCCATCCCAGACCATAGCTGGTGTATCGATACATAAGAAATAATCAAATCGAAGATGAACTAAATAAACATTCAATTGAACCAAACATGACATCCATCCACAAAAATGTCGAAGAAAAGCAGAGTGCGAAGGGCCAAACCGAAAAACGCGAAGAACTCACCGGAAAACGGTGATATAAAGAGAAGCGGACCGCAAATGGAAGTTAAACACCGCACAATTAGGGTTGTAGCCTTGGATAAGACCTTGGATTTGAGAACTATGTCCTAACTCACGATTAAACCCATGGGATACCCGATTCTTGAAGTGGGACAAAAGATTATATTCCAGGCATAACTTTCGGACTCAATATCGCCGGACAGAAGCCATGGGTTGCTAAGTCAACGAAAGGAAATGTTTCAGAGGAAGACGGTTTTGAAACTGGAATTGTAACTAGCGGAAAACAAAGAGAGAACGTGGAGACAATGATTATTGTCCGGCGGTGGAAGACCAACGAGTTGACACGAAGAAGGATACATGTACATTGTAGTGTGAGTCGTAAGATGCAGAATCCCAAACACAAACAAAATGCTGCCAAATTACTCGGTTGATTGTTCTTTTCATAGTAGCCCTTTGTTCCCTATTTTCTTGATTATATCTTCATCAGTTAGGAGCCAACTGACATGTGGTTGTTGAAGCGGTTCTGTGTGTACCTGTGAAGAGAGTTTACACCAAAATAGAAACAGCAATAAGAAAAACATCACATAACCCATCTCAGGAGGCAGTTTGTTCTGTCTAAGAGATTTCTTATCACGAGTTTTTTTGTTCGTTCTTAGATTTAGAGGGTATTTTGAGCAACAAAACTAGTTCCAACGAACACTTAACATACAAATTCTCTAAAAGGATTATAAGTTTCATCATCATTGAAGAGGCTTCTTTTCCATGTCTAAAAAATCAAAGAATTAAAATATTTGGTGAAGAGGAAATTTGAGGGTTCATAAAAGCAATTACAAAACCACTAAGCCAACTATGAGCGACTTTTAGATCAATTAGGAATTGGGTTCAATGAAAGATATGACAATATAGTTGGATAGAAAACATCACTACCAAAAAATTAATCGATTTGCCACGGCATGATCCCGTCGCTAATGCCTAGTATGCCGTTGCAAAAGATCTTTTGTGACGGTACTTTCGTCGTGGCATGAAACGGCGTCACAAAAGTTTTTTGCGACGTTAATTTCCCGTCGCATAACCTTTTGCGACGACAACGGCCGTCGTAAAAAATCCAGACTTTATAACGCGGACATACAAGGTCCGGGTTATATAGCCCGACTTCTTTTCAAAAAAAATAAATTGTTATCCCAGTTTTCATTTGCAAGACCGGGATAATTTGCAACATCTTTCTTAGTTAAGTGATCTACTACATACTTTCATCTGCACTGACAATATCTCATGAAATTCCCTTTCATTCATAGAAGAAATAGAAATTGAAGAACAACAAAATTTTTAAAATAACAATAATTATCAAGCCTTGCGAGGCAAAGAAATAAAGCAACAAATTAGACAGCTTCAAGTTGTATCAATATTTTGCATCACTAATAGATGAAATAGAAATGAATTTCAATCCTTAATAGGTCACGAGCAAGAAGAAGACTTGTTTGAACATGAAATAAAACGCCGCTAAGGATCATTAACGAGAAACGAGCTAGCATCAATGTGGTTTTTTTTGTCCATTTACTACCTCCCAAGTCTGCAGGATGTGATCTACAATATCTTCTACTGCCACATCTACAATATCTTCTACTCCCAACTCCATGCTTTACCTGCACATTTCACACTTACAATGAATGAACTATTTGTTTATTTTAGTAACACAAGATTGGTTCGATTAAAGTAATATAATAAACTGATTTTGTACAAAGTATGACAAACACACTTGAGCAAAGACAAAAATACTTCCATCGCACATCTTAAGCGTGTCTCTCTCCATCAAGACCAAGTCAACACCCGTTACAAGAGCTATGTTAGTCTTTTTTATAACCTGTAGAATTCAAGAACGTCATGCTTATCACTTTTGAGCCGAGGAAATGCGAAATAAGAAGATACTGTTTTAACCGTACTAGGAGATGAGCTTGTGTAATGCCAGGACCACCCTTTCGGGAAATCTTATCTCCTCCTGATACGCCTATTATGTAAATTACATAATCATCCAATTAGGTGTTGAAGTTGGCGGCCAAACTATCTGCATATGCATGAAAATATCCACAATGATACTTAAAAAGTTCGCATCCACACAGGAAAGTATGACACTGATAAAGTGATAAGGATGACTGAGAATACTTCATCCGGATTCACAAAGAAGTATGTCTTCTTTGTACAAATAAGATAACTTCTCAAGAGGACCAGGATTTATGTCGATGTCTTCACGAGTGGCGGCCTCCAGGCACCCTCCTGTTTATACTACATGCAATTCCTACTAAAATTATGGTATATTTATACTAGTGGCGGCATGTAGGCGCGCTTCCCATATTCTCCTCTGCATATTTTCAAGTTTTTAAACTACCAAATTTATAGAAATATTGTTACTTACATCATCAACACTTGAACCTGCTACCTATAATTATGACGAATATTGAGGTGTTAGGTGAATGTTTTAGATGACATTTACAAGCACAAGAAAACACAAATTACTCAACATCAAGTAATTGAACAAAAAAAAAAAAGAAACTCAACCCCCTTTGATTAACATCCGATCAAATTTATTTCTTCGTCAAGTTTAGTATATTATTAAACATATTATTCAAACACTTCTAATGTCAATCAAATTGACAATCTAAGTTTCTAGTTAGCTGGAGTTGTAGCACAACAGATTATATGAAAACGAACGTTGCCCAATCAATAATCAATAAGCTGCATATAGTGAAGAATGAAAACAAAGTCCAGAAACTTAACTGTGTGCTTAACATGGGCAATGATATGAGATATTCAATCTTCATGTGAAGACGAGACATGTACCCGCAAAGAAACAGTCTTTAGTGTATCTAACATAAATTCACGGCATCATATATACATTAATTTGAATTTAACAAATGGACTAAGTAAAATAAAGATGAATACTCTGACATGCCTATGTTGATAAATTGCATTTGAAATCTAAGAAGCAAAAATTAAGTACCTTTCGTGCAGCTGGTAGTTGGGGGCGGCGGAAAAATCAAGTCTACAAGAACGAAGAAGCAAACCACCTACCAATCCATGTAAAACCCTAACCAGAAGAATGGTGAAAATCTCGCTTAGTTAATATGCCTTTGCATTAGTTAGAGATTGAGAGAGAAGACTTTGAAGTTGAGTCGTGTAATTGAGAGGCGAGATTGGAAAGAGAAGTCAAGGAAAAATTTGAGAGTCGTGATTTCACATATTTGAGATTCGAGATTTGGGAAGGAAGTCATGAGAGGCGAAAGTGAGTCGTCAGAGGCGAATGTTGAGCATAGTTCATCCGTGGGATATGAACCGTTCTTATTAAACCTAAGTAATTGTGAATAATTTCCTATTTAAAGATAAAAATCATAAAAGTTTTAAAGATATAAGACAAAAATCCAATATAAGACCTCTTTCTCTTGTGTTTCAAAAAACAAAAACAAAACTTTTTAAAATTAATTTAAACAAAATTTAAACAATAAATACTTAAACCCACGTTATGTGGATATCACACCGTTTGTGACAGGGGCGTCTCCACACCCCTAGATCCAGGCAAAGGACACTTCGTCCCCTTAGCCTCCATACTTGCTGACCTGACAACGAGATCCACGTTCTTGATTTGGGGAAGATGTCCCTTTTACATAAAAAAAAAAGGAGAACAAAATTACTGATGGAATGGCGCAAGCTTAAATGAGTTTGGTAGGTGAAACAAGTTTCAACCATGGTGATGATGTGACATAGATGAACTTGCGTTCTCGCAAAAAAAACCCACCTTTATGACCACGCCAATTTTTGTTGAGGTGCCATCGCAATCAAGCCCACCTTTTGCAACGGAACGAGTTGTCGTCGCATACAAACTCATCAATAGCAACGACATCTATTGCCATCGCACTACCGTCGCAAAAAACACTTCATTAGCGACGACATATACTTGCCAACGCAAAGAGTCGTCGCAAATCTATTTATTTTTTGTAGTCATGTAGCATGCTTCTACTAAGCTTAGGACAAACATAGTATATATATATATATATATATATATATATATATATATATATATATATATATATATATATATATATATATATATATATATATATATATATATATATATATATTAGCAAGTCAAAAAGAGTAGTTGCGTCAAGATAAAAGATGGATATAAGGCACCTGATTTAGGCTTTTACACATATACTTTTTCTGTTGTTTGTGTCCTCGGTTCCTAGTTCGGTAGAGTTGGTAATATCCATCTTCCTCTGTTGAAAACACTAAAGCAATGAAGCTCTACATTGAACTTTGAGTTTCTGTAGATATTTCTTTTCCTACATTTCCAAAGGGGCTTGTTCGGTTTGTCTCAGGGAAGAGATGTTGGTCTTCGAATAGGCGGCAAAGCCCATTTTTCAAATTGAAACATACTTGGGGGCTAAAGGTTAAGAAGGCAGCCTCTTTTAGCTCGCCATTGTTCGTTGACTCACGGTCTAGATGTACTCAATTTTAACATTCGAAACGTGATGAGACACCCTTCTTCAAAGTGAATCGTCTACGGAGGGTCTCCATCTTTCAGAGGAAAAAGCAACTTCAAATGAACTAGCAAGAGAACTGCATATCTTCGCCAAGTCGCCGAGAGAAACCCGCTTCTTCCCTGCCGCCAAAAAGTAGAAGCTTCGAGACTTTCTCTTTTGTTTATGTGTTTGATGATTGATAACATGATTTATCGACCTGTTTTAGTCATGCATTTAGGTATATTTTTCCTTTCCGCATTCATCTTTTAGCCTTAGTTTGTGTCATTTATGCTTGTTTAGTTCTACTTTGCAAGAATAGATGTCTACACACACTATTTGTGGCTTTGTAGGTGATTTGGCACATTATGGAGCTAAAACGACGTATTTGAGGATCAAGCCTCGAAGTGGATGCATTGGAGGGAGCATACGTGCACGGGAAAGGGCTAGGAATCAAGCTAAAGGCATGAAGGAACGACCAAGGAGCATCTCGGCCGATATCCACCTATCTCGGTCCGTGATGGAGGCTATTGTTGCAATATCTCGGTCGGCATCTCAGGTGACTTGACCGAGATCCATATGATGCTGAAGATCGAAGACGAAATCTCGGCTCCGACGTGACCCATCTCAGCCGAGATCCAGCTTGAGATTCTTCCCTGAGCGTCTTATTTCGTTTACGGGATTATTTTTTTCCCTGTTTAGCCCAATGTCTTTTAGCTAGGTTTTGTGTATAAAAGGAAGTCTTGGATTCATTCCAAGGTGTGCTTATTTGGGGATAGCTTGCTCTAGAGGGAGGAGCCGTCTCCTACCCTGCCGTTTTCTTCATCATCATTCTTCTTAGATTAGTTTAGATTAAAGTTCAAGACTTTTGCATTCAGATTTGTTGGGAAGACATTGTTGATTTGAGATTTGACAAGATTGAAGGTTTTCATCCACTAAAGTTGAGTAGTTTCTTCTTTCCCTTTTGTTATTTAGCTGTAGATCTTGATATGATTGTTATTGGATAGAACTTTGTGATTCCAAGTTAGATAGAGATTTGTCTATGCCTTGAACTATGATGGATGTGGTTGTATTTTAGTGTTTAGAATGGTTTTGAAACCCTAGAGGTTAATTTGGATTTTGACAGGTTTAGGGATACCTCAAACCATCAAACTAAGTTGGAATTGAGTCGACCAATACTCAGTTGGCCTAGTGGGATGTGGTGCTAGGTTCCTTAAGTGTTTAGCTTGGAGATTCGAGTTCGAATCCTCCTTGCGGCATGTATGGAAAAATTGATATTGGGAGGGTATCCCCCAGCAATGGGCAACGACTTTCTACCCGATCCGGACGTAGAGCGGCAAAGCCGATCGAACCGGGTGGTCTCCGAATTTACCATTACCAAAAAAAAAAAGAAGTTGGAATTGAGTCGTAACTGAGATATTACTTCTTAGATACATAAGAGAATTGATCCTAGGTAATTAAGGTTAAACCTTTATTGGATAGAATGTGTCATTATTCCTTCCTTTGAGGCAATAATTCATGAGACGTAATTGTAAAGGGTTATTCGATTTCTTAATTAAAGAAATAAGGTTTATTTATTTATTTCTCCCTCTTTACCTTGAAAGCAATAGGTATTAGGCTGCGGATCTTTATGTTCTTGAGACGTAACTGTGATAGATAATTTGATTTAAGAAACATTCATCCTTGAAGCTTTTCAACTATAAATGTTTTACAATCTATCCTGAGTCCTTATGTCATAAATAATGATCTTGAACTCTTGGAATCCATTTTCTTTCCTTTAACTTGATATCTTTTGTTTTGTTTTCCTTTTATAAAAACTGCTCTTGACTGAATGTGACATTCAGTTGAGGGAAACCCAAAACTTTCAAAAACATTTGATTTCTCTCCCTTATCTTTTCCAACCTCTTTCTTTATTTGTGATAAATTTAAAATTATCCGTTCCTTGTTTTACTAATCTGTGAGTTTCTATCTATTTTGATAGGGATTTATGTAAGAGCCGTAATCTTTCGGACCGAGATTGGTATTTGACCGAGACGAACTTTGGCCGAGATTAGCTTTGCTGCCCCTGCGGCCAATCCCGCCGCCCCTGCGGCGCACCGCACCCGCGGGCACTCCTACCGCCCCTGCGGATTACGGCGGCTGCAGCCGTTTTCCTTGACCTCTTGACTCGTGCTTTACCCTTAACCTTATTTCTTTCTTCTACTTGCTGAGCAAGGGTTTCATTCACTTTGTTCTCATCCCATTCCAGGCTTCCTACGTCCACCTTGCTTATCCTTCTTCCCTTGTGAGTTTGATCTTGTTTCCCTTGTGAGTTGATCTTGTTTCCCTTGGAGTTTGACTTTGAAAGTGTACCTTGTGGTTGATGATGATGCTAGTGTTTGTTGTTGTTGAGCTTGAGGCAAGCTTGTGTTGTGTGTGACCTTTCCCTGCAGCCTTAGATTCCAAGTGTGGTAAGGATCTTCTTGCTTCTCTTCTTCCTTTCTTGTTCTTCCTTCCTAGCTTAGGATTAGATGCTTGCATAGATGTGTATTGATGGTTGTATGTGTATACTTATGTATGTGTACGAATCTGGAAGAGAGTAGACGTGATTGATCACGTGAAAGAGCCGAGGAGGAGATTGCAGAATCGTTTCTGCGTTTTCACCGCCCCTGCGGCCAAGAGTCACCGCCCCCGCGGCGACAGTGTCCAGCGCCAGCGGCTGCCCGCGTCCCGTGTCACCGCCCCGCGGCCACGTTTCGCCGCTCCCGCGGCCATCTGTTTTCGCCCCTGCGCCTCTGTGTTCCGCAGGTGCGTTTTGATCCCGGCTCTACCTAAAGCTAGGTAGATCCTTTCCTTTCTAGTATGAGAAACTTAGTACCATGCTAGGATTCGGATATTGATGATTACGGTATGAAATTGCCGGTTAGGGCTTTGAGGTTTACGAGTTGGAATTGATCCCTTATGGATCCCTTGGGTCTAGGTGTGACCCTTTGTGTGATAGGATTGTGATATATGTACGTGTGCCTTGTATAGGTTGTGCTGTCCTCCAGTTTGGAGTAGACGTTTTGAGAGTGGATCATACTTGAGTTACTTCTGAGATCGAGGTAAGTCCATAGGACTTACTTAGCTACTATCCTTATATTGGATGTATGCTTGAGTGGTGTTTGCTATATGCTTTATAGCATGATTAGGAATAGGATTACGAGTATGATTATGTTATGATGGTCACAGACCTATCTTTATTATACTGACCGCCCATCGTAGTGGATGTGATAACCTTTCCCTTTCATCCCGTCGTGGAGTCTGGGAGGTTCTCTGTAGTCAGGCCAGTACTGGTATAAAGGAAGGCCCTCACCATTCCCACAGGGTACACGGGAGGTGTGCTGATACTACCCCAGCTGGTTAGAGTACTCAGAGGCGGGGATCATATTCCTCGTGTCACCTATCTTCATATATATACATATTTTATACGATTGATTGATTCACTTATTAAAGATAATAAACCGGGTGAATGTGTGATACCATGATGAGTTGTTATCGTTTATATGATGTGTGATTGTGCTCTTGCTTCTCTTATATATGTGTATAGTTAGCTAACGGTTTCATACCGTGTTGTAGTTCCTTCGCAGGTTAGGAGGACTGATGAGTGATCCAGTGGGGTGATCTGCTGAGGGTTCCGTACACTGGGCATATTTGTGGGATTTTGGGGTTGTTATCGGTTGTATGGCTTTTGGTTTAACTTTTGTACTCAGCAGTACCATGTATACTCTTTTGACATGTACATATTTATATCAGTTTCATGTTTTGTTTTAATTTGTTAGTGCCTTGTTGTAAGGTTCAGTGAAGTTGTTGTCAGGCTAGGGTCAGGATCCATTGTGAGATCCTAGCCCAGTAGCGCCTCGAGTCCTACGGATTCGAGGTGTTACAAAGTTGGTATCAGAGCCCAGGTTGACAACAATGGCACTAGTAATCTGCAATAAGTACGAATGGATATATAAACAGAACCCGAAAAGGGGTCTGACTTTTAAAAGGTTTGGTTTCGAAATGAGTACAAATGTTTTGGGTTACCGTGTACGTGAACCATCGCCCCTCTGAAGATCTCGACAGTTTATATATAGATATTTTGTCATGATTGATTTGATACATACATACGGCATATATATAGCCTTCTAAGCTAGGTTTACGTCTTCTGCAGATGGTTCAGACTAGAACCCTCCCTGCAGCAAGACGTGGTAGAGGTAGACCCCCTCTCGGTAGAGGACGAGGTCAGGTTCCTGCTGTTGATCCACGCGTAGCAGAGGGGGTACATGAGGAAGTTGCTGAGAGTGCCGTTCCTGAGAATAGGAACGAGGCTGCTGAGAGACAGGGGTCACAGAGAGCCCAGTCTGCTGATTCTGGTCGCATTTCTATGGGTAGATCAGAGTATCAGGCTCATATCAGACGTGTAGAGGAGGCTGTCAGAGCCGGCAGACGTGTCCTAGATTTACCGACACAAGAGGGACCATCTGAGAGGTCCCACACCGTTACTCAGGTACCAGCTGTACAGGTACCTGCTGCTGAGATTCCTCCGGTTCGGGAAGAGCATAGAGGGTCCAGACCAGACAGTTGGTTGAAGGCATTTCGTCAGATGGGAGTACCCCCTTTCACTGGGAGTGTGGGGTTAGAGGTTGAGCTCTAGTTAGGACACGTAGACTCAGCTCTGGAGTCTATTCGATGTCCAGCTGATAGACAGATAGAGTTGGTACAGAGTCTGTTCAGGGAGTTAGCTCAACACTGGTGGAGATCTGTACGAGTACAGGTTACCAGTTATACGCAGATGAAGACGATGATTAGAGAGCGTTTCTGCCCTGCCTCATTGAGGAGGGAGAAACTGCGGGATTTCATGGAGGCTGGGTTTGATGATGTGCCTGTTTCTGAGGCCATCAAGAGATTCCAGGAGGAGCTGGCCTTGCTGGGACCAGCGGCCCTTGCTGCTGATCAGCATGTATATCTGTTTTCCCGACGTCTGAAGGATGCCACCAGGGCCTATATGGCCGGGTTTCATTGTGAGTCCTTGATGGACTATCAGGATAGAGCTTCCGATTATGAGCGGGAGCGAGCTGGACAGAGGAGAGCTTCTCAGACCGGAGGGTCTGAGAAGAGACAACGTACAGGGCAGACCAGTGGTGTTGGTGGTTCTGCTAGTGGTTGGCGTGGTCAGAGACGTCAGGGTCGTTCTGTATCTGCACCGGTTACAGAGAAGGGACGATAGTGTTTTAACTGTGGAGATCCAGGGCATCTGAAGCCCGAGTGTACGAGACCACTGGTGACGTGTTTTACCTGTGGCCGACAGGGCCATAGAGCTGTTTACTGCCGCCAGGGCGGAGCTGCATCACAGCAGGGTTCTACTCCTACCAGTGTACCAGGAGGGGGGCAGAGACCACCCCAGCAGCAGACTCAGGGACAGCAGAGAGTCCCAGACCGCCCTACGACGCAGGGATCTGCTCCTGGGCCGAGTAGAGGCAGAGGCCGTGGTGGAGGCACCACTGATACCAGAGGCCCACAGGGTCGTGTTTTTGAGCTGAGGAGTGCAGAGGAGCCAGCTGCACCTACGGCTACAGGTACCATTCTGATTCATGGTTTACCTGTTAGAGTTTTATTTGATATTGGTGCTACGCACTCTTTTATTTCTGATGCCTGTGTAGAGCGTCTTGGATTAGATACAGTTGAGGGGATGCCCTTTATTATAGGGCTACCCAATAGTAGTAGGGTCAGAGGTACCCGTGAGATTCACGGTTGTCCCATTACTGTAGGGACCCGAGTGTTATTAGTTGACTTCTTTGTCATGCCATTAGAGCATGAAGAAGTTGTTTTAGGTATGGACTGGATGGATAGACATTCCGCAGTCTTAGATGTAGGTAGGAGGACCGTTACCCTTTCTACCGAGTTAGGACAGATTGAGGTTTTCCGAGGTTGGGACCTTGGAAAGGTAGGCACAGTTATCAGTGCGATACGAGCAGCCAGACTGATTGCACAGGGTTGCGAGGCCTTCTGGTGTTATGCCATGAAGGAGGGGGAGAGTCCAGCATTAGAGGATATCCCGGTTGTTTGTGAGTACATAGATGTGTTTGCTGAGCCGTCTAGTTTACCGCCTCAGAGCAGTGTGGATTTTGGGATTGAGTTAGAGCCTGGTACGAGACCGATCTCGAAGGCCCCATACCGGATGGCGCCTGTCGAGATGCTGGAGCTGAAGAGGCAACTTGAGGAGTTGGCCGAGAAGGGCTTTATTCGCCCTAGTGTGTCCCCATGGGGAGCACCTGTTCTCTTCGTACGGAAGAAGGACGGATCGCTGAGTTTGTGCATAGATTACAGAGAGCTGAATAAGGTGACCATCAAGAACAAGTATCCACTGCCGCGTATTGATGATTTGTTAGATCAGTTACAGGGAGCGACTGTGTTCTTCAGGATAGACCTGCGTTCCGGGTATCACCAGCTGAGGGTGAGGGAGCAGGATGTGCACAGGACAGCATTCCGGACCAGATATGGCCACTACGAGTTTGTAGTGATGCCATTTGGGCTTACGAATGCCCCAGCCGTCTTTATGGAGTTGATGAACAGTATCTTCATCGACTTCTTGGATCAGTTTGTAGTGGTTTTTATTGATGATATTCTGGTATACTCTCGTAGCAGTGAGGAGCATGCAGGACACCTGAGGACTGTATTGCAGGTTTTGCGGGATAGAGAACTTTATGCTAAGTTCTCTAAGTGTGAGTTCTGGATGCCAGAAGTAGCATTCTTGGGTCACGTGGTTTCAGCTGATGGGATCAAGGTGGATCCAGCGAAGATTGAGGCTGTAGCAGCTTGGACGACACCGACGAACGTCAAGGAAGTACGTAGTTTCCTTGGCCTAGCCGGTTATTACAGACGCTTCGTGGAGGGTTTTTCTGTGATTGCCCGTCCACTGACGAGTTTACTGAGGAAGACTACCAGATTCGTGTGGTCTGATCAGTGCAGACAGAGTTTTGAGGAGTTGAAGAGGCGTTTGACTTCTGCTCCTATTTTGGCACAGCCAGAGGGTACTGAGGACTTGGTGGTTTACAGTGATGCATCCAAGCTAGGCTTGGGATGTGTTTTGATGCAGCGAGGTAGAGTTATTGCATATGCGTCTCGACAGCTGAAGACGTATGAGGAGAACTACCCGACTCATGATCTGGAGTTGGCAGCGGTAGTTCATGCACTGAAGATCTGGAGACATTACTTATATGGTGCTACGTGTCAGATCTTCACAGACCATAAGAGTCTGAAGTACATTTTCACGCAGCGGGAATTGAATAACCGCGAGCGTAGGTGGCTCGAGTTGATTAAGGACTTTGATTTAGAGATCTTGTACCATCCAGGGAAGGCGAACGTTGTCGCCGACGCCCTGAGTAGGAAGACGCCTTGAGAGCAGGCGATTGCGAGATTGACAGTTCAGCGCCAGTTGCAGAGAGATTTGATCTGGCTAGAGTTGGACATCCAGTTTCCTGATGAGGATGCCCAACTGCGTACTTTAGAGGTTCTTCCTGATCTGTTGGGCGAGATCCGACAGAAACAAGAAACCTGCCCGACCTTACAGAGGATTAGAGATAGGATGTCTCGGGACGAGGCACCACAGTTCCTGCTTGGAGCAGACGGAGTTGTGAGACGCCGTGGTCGCGTCTGTGTACCTGCTGATACAGAGCTGAGGCAGAGGATCTTACAGGAGGCTCACTGTACCCCTTACTCTGTACATCCAGGTACGAGTAAGATGTATCAGGACTTGAGATGTATATACTGGTGGGGAGGGCTGAATCCCGATGTAGCCAGATTTGTAGCACAGTGTGCGACCTGTCAGCAGGTCAAGATTGAGCATTTCAGACTTGGGGGCGAGCTTCATCCACTTCCTGTTCCACAGAGGAAGTGGGAAGACGTCACCATGGATTTTGTGACCGGGTTGAGATTGAGTCGGAGTTTTGATGTCATCTGGGTTATAGTGGACCGGTTGACGAAGACGGCACGTTTCCTTCCTATCAGAGAGACGTGGCCGGTGAGCAGATTAGCTGAGGAGTACACTAGGCATATAGTGAGACTCCATGGTGTACCGAGGACGATCGTCTCAAATAGAGATGGACGATTTACCTCGAGATTCTGGCAGCAGATCCAGACTGCCTTGGGGACGAGTTTGCATTTTACGACGGCGTTTCATCCTCAGACAGATAGTCAGTCAGAGAGGACCATTCAGACTCTGGAGGATATGCTGCGAGCTTGTGTGTTGGATTGGGGACAGGTGTGGACAGATCATCTTCCGCTTGTTGAGTTCTCCTACAACAACAGCTGGCATGCATCTATTGGGATGGCCCCATATGAGGCACTGTATGGACAGAGATGTCGTACCCCGTTATGTTGGGATGAGCGGAGCAGTATGAGTGATTTAGCGCCTGATCAGATTCAGGATGATGTAGATCGGGTAGCATTGATTAGAGAGCGTATGCTGACTACACAGAGCCGTCAGAAGTCTTATGCTGACAGGAGGCGTAGACCTCTAGAGTTCAGGGTTGGAGCCCATGTGTGGCTGAGAGTGTCTCCGACACGAGGTGTTAGACGTTTTGGCATTAAGGGAAAGTTGAGTCCCCGATATGTCGGACCGTTCGAGATTCTGGATCGAGTTGGGAGTGCAGCATACAGATTAGCCTTGCCTCCGAGATTAGAGGGTGTTCACCCTGTGTTTCACGTGTCTCAGCTGAGGGAGTATATACCAGATCCGAGACACATTGTGAGTTATGAGGATTTAGTGGTTGAGCCGAACCACACTTTTGTAGAGCATCCGATTGCAGTCCTAGAGCGAGGTATTAGACGCCTGCGTTCGAAGGACATTCCTATGTTGAGGATACAGTGGTCGAGACGAGGACCCGAGGAGGCTACATGGGAGACTGAGGATAATATCCAGAGGAACTATCCAGAGTTCTATGCTGGGTTAGATACATCAGTAGGATCACCGAGTAGATCTTAGTACTAGCTTGGTGAGTCTTATCTGTTTATGTGTGTATGTGCTTATATGCCATGTTGTGTTTTGTTCATGCTAGCTTGATGTGATTTATGATCTGATTAGATCTTGTATGCTGGTATGATTATTGTTATAGCTGGAGATGGTTCTTTCCTCCATGCTATTGTGATGCGATAGGTTTAGCTGGAGATGGTTCTTTCCTCCATGCTATTTTGATGGACATAGTAGTGCCGGAGATGTTCTACCTCCATGCCATTCTGTTATAGATATGTTTTGGCTAGAGATGTACTTCCTCTATGCCCTTGTGATATGATGATGACTACGGGAGAGGTTTTTCCTCCCTGCTTGTGTTTGATGTTTTGCAAGTTTCGGGACGAAACTTGTTTTTAGGGGGGTGAGGTGTAAGAGCCGTAATCTTTCGGACCGAGATTGGTATTTGACCGAGACGAACTTTGGCCGAGATTAGCTTTGCCGCCCCTGCGGCCAATCCCGCCGCCCCTGCGGCGCACCGCACCCGCGGGCACTCCTACCGCCCCTGCGGATTACGGCGGCTGCAGCCGTTTTCCTTGACCTCTTGACTCGTGCTTTACCCTTAACCTTATTTCTTTCTTCTACTTGTTGAGCAAGGGTTTCATTCACTTTGTTCTCATCCCATTCCAGGCTTCCTACGTCCACCTTGCTTATCCTTCTTCCCTTGTGAGTTTGATCTTGTTTCCCTTGTGAGTTTGATCTTGTTTCCCTTGGAGTTTGACTTTGAAAGTGTACCTTGTGGTTGATGATGATGCTAGTGTTTGTTGTTGCTGAGCTTGAGGCAAGCTTGTGTTGTGTGTGACCTTTCCCTGCGGCCTTAGATTCCAAGTGTGGTAAGGATCTTCTTGCTTCTCTTCTTCCTTTCTTGTTCTTCCTTCCTAGCTTAGGATTAGATGCTTGCATAGATGTGTATTGATGGTTGTATGTGTATACTTATGTATGTGTACGAATCTGGAAGAGAGTAGACGTGATTGATCACGTGAAAGAGCCGAGGAGGAGATTGCAGAATCGTTTCTGCATTTTCACCGCCCCTGCGGCCAGGAGTCACCGCCCCCGCGGCGACAGTGTCCAGCGCCAGCGGCTGCCCGCGTCCCGTGTCACCGCCCCGCGGCCACGTTCCGCCGCTCCTGCGGCCATCTGTTTTCGCCCCTGCGCCTCTGTGTTCCGCAGGTGCGTTTTGATCCCGGCTCTACCTAAAGCTAGGTAGATCCTTTCCTTTCTAGTATGAGAAACTTAGTACCATGCTAGGATTCGGATATTGATGATTACGGTATGGAATTGCCGGTTAGGGCTTTGAGGTTTACGAGTTGGAATTGATCCCTTATGGATCCCTTGGGTCTAGGTGTGACCCTTTGTGTGATAGGATTGTGATATATGTACGTGTGCCTTGTATAGGTTGTGCTGTCCTCCAGTTTGGAGTAGACGTTTTGAGAGTGGATCATACTTGAGTTACTTCTGAGATCGAGGTAAGTCCATATGACTTACTTAGCTACTATCCTTATATTGGATGTATGCTTCAGTGGTGTTTGCTATATGCTTTATAGCATGATTAGGAATAGGATTACGAGTATGATTATGTTATGATGGTCACAGACCTATCTTTATTATACTGACCGCCCATCGTAGTGGTTGTGATAACCTTTCCCTTTCATCCCGCCGTGGAGTCTGGGAGGTTCTCTGTAGTCAGGCCAGTACTGGTATAAAGGAAGGCCCTCACCATTCCCACAGGGTACACGGGAGGTGTGCTGATACTACCCCAGCTGGTTAGAGTACTCAGAGGCGGGGATCATATTCCTCGTGTCACCTATCTTCATATATATACATATTTTATACGATTGATTGATTCACTTATTAAAGATAATAAACCGGGTGAATGTGTGATACCATGATGAGTTGTTATCGTTTATATGATGTGTGATTGTGCTCTTGCTTCTCTTATATATGTGTATAGTTAGCTAACGGTTTCATACCGTGTTGTAGTTCCTTCGCAGGTTAGGAGGACTGAGGAGTGATCCAGTGGGGTGATCTGCTGAGGGTTCCGTACACTGGGCATATTTGTGGGATTTTGGGGTTGTTATCGGTTGTACGGCTTTTGGTTTAACTTTTGTACTCAGCAGTACCATGTATACTCTTTTGACATGTACATATTTATATCAGTTTCATGTTTTGTTTTAATCTGTTAGTGCCTTGTTGTAAGGTTCAGTGAAGTTGTTGTCAGGCTAGGGTCAGGATCCATTGTGAGATCCTAGCCCAGTAGCGCCTCGAGTCCTAAGGATTCGGGGTGTTACAATTTATAGGGTGGTAAAACCAGCGAACAATGATGTTGAGACATTTTGAGTCATAGCAGAGCACCACGGCCAAGATCTTTCGAAATTGGTCTCTCCATGGCTGGAATTTTGAAGTATATGGGTTATAGGGAGGTCGTTAGTACAAAGCCAAAGGAGAACACAGAGGATTCCGGCGAGGATCCTAGTTCGGGAGAGAAAAGGTCTAAGTTTTTAGGGTTTTTTGGTGGTTGCGGCGGTGAATCCGAAGGATTGGTTAGCGCATGAAGCGCGTTCTTCGGAAGGAAAACAGGGTTTGTGGGGTTCATTTTTTTCCGGCCCCATTCTACCTATTTGTTCATCAACTAACTGCTATGAAAATTACATTTAAAATTCATGAATTCATGTGACTATATATATGAGATACAACATATATAATTCTATTTTGTTGAGAAACAGATTACTAGTTGCTTGTTTGTTGTTAATTGCTTATTAATTGACATATCTTATTTGATGAATCTATTTAGTATATTGCAAGTTATTTTCTCAACCTAATTTTTTTAACGACAAAGTACTTGTATATTTGTTTTTGACGGTAGATATATCAATGTAGCTTTATGTAACTGTTGAACAAATAAAAACTAGTTGGTGTAGCATATATTAGTGCGAATTAGGTCTTACTTCTTTATGTTTTGTGTATGTGCTTATTAGTGTCAATATATCAAATGAACTATATTTATGTAGCTATTAAATCCAGTTATATTTTGTTGACATAAAAATACTTATGAAGCTATTTTTTGACGGTAAATAGATCAATGTAGCTTTGTGTATCTGTTTATCAAATAAAAACTAGTTGGTGTAGCTGATTTTAGTGTGTATTAGGTCGCACTTCTTTATGTTTTGTGTATGTGTTGATAAGTGTCAATAAATGAAAGCTATTGTTCTTATGGATTTTGATCTACGATCCATCTTTCTCTTACCACTTTTCGTTTGTACCTCGATTGCACTTTTGAATTTTGATCTACGATTTTTTTTTTTTTTAATTAAGTATTTTCCTATGTTTCTTGACCTTAGATTTTTGTCTATATATTGCTAGTTTTCAGATTTTTAGGGAGACAATTAGACTCCGGATTCTGGAACCCTAGTTACAATTACTTTCTCTTACCGCTTTTCTATTTTCATTGTTTTTATACTTTCATCTTTTGATTTCAATGTAAAGACTTTTCTTTTCATCTTGTTTATCTCATTTATTCATGTTTGGCTAAGTCTTTTTCGATCTAAGGAGTTTGTTAAGCCCTCTGATGGATTGTTTGTGATTTGTAAGTGAATATGAGTAGGGATGCATGTGTTTCTTCTAGTTGTGCTTATTTCTACCTTTTATTTATCTTCGAAAGAAATGACGTTTATAAATGGTTCTGAATAAAACAGTTTGTGTTGACCAAGAGAGATTGTATTCTTGGAAGTAATTTAGAAGAACTTGGTTTTGGAGAGTAGTGTTTTATCTTTACCTCGAGGATTTCTAACTATCACAGAAAGTCTCGGTCCTTGTACCTTTTCTAGTTATGCACTAACCAAACGAGACTTATCTTTGTCTTTTTTTATTTTAAGTGCTTATAGAGTGTCTCCTATATTTGTTGTGATTGCGAAAGCACCTTCAAGATCACTTTCCTCCAAACGAGACTTATCTTTGTCTTTTTTAAGTGCTTATAGAGTGTCTCCTATATTTATCTTTGTCACTTTCCTCCAAACGAGACTTATCTTTGTCTTTTTTAAGTGCTTATAGAGTGTCTCCTATATTTATTTATCCATGGTAAAGGCTATATTTGATTGTTACCTACATATTTGTTGATTGAAGTTCATGTTATTCATATACTTGGTTATATATTGATTCATTATAGTGGGATACTCACTTTCTTAGATCACTTTCCTCCAAGATATCATCTTTACATCTTATTATTCACGTTTTCTTGTTACTTTGTTTTCTTACAACCAAAACATTACCATAAACTCTTTTTTCCCCACCCTTCTCTTCCTTTTAACTCTTTTAGCTTATCATATACGTATATTGTTATGTCTAATAAGACGTAGTCCTTGTGAATTCGACACTCGATTTACTATAGTTGACCCGTCATTCTTGCAAGTAAGTTTTAGGACCATCATAAGGAAGGAAATTTTTGATCTTTTAAAACGTTCAAAACTAGATTGTAATGAGAGAATAACCAAGCAATTAACATGATAAAGCATTCCGAGATCCAAATCACCAGAACATGCATATAATAGATTCCAATTGACAATTCCACAATATCGAAAGTAAGTCAGAGTTATGTAAAGACAGTTTCGTTGATTGTCACTGATGTGTGCGACACTAGGCCTAGAAAACACCCGGTCTTTATATCTTTTTGGCTTTTTTTGGAAGAGCGTGACCTAGTTTAACTTTGTTCTATACTTGTTTTTCTACGTACCTAAATGGTTTGACTTTTACTTTATGCAAATGCGAGAGCATCTTTGGGTTGAGTTTAGTACGGTCTTTACACATCGAGAGATGGTAGAGGCTACTTTTTGACGGTTACCTACATTTCCGTTGATTGATGTTAATTATAATACACGTATTTTTTTATATATTGATTTTTTTTTTCTGATACCTAATCCTTAGATTGTTGCCCTTATATTATTTTTCAACATCATATTTGCTTGTTTCCTTTGATCTTTGACAATAATAAGCCTGTAAACTCTTGATTTTTTTTTACCTTTACTCCTTTTCTTTTCCCCTTTGTATTAGTTAATTGTCGATTGTAACCACTGATACAAAGTAGTCAATGTGAGTCGACACTTGGTTACTACGATTTATCTCGTCATACTTGTGGGGTAGGTTTTAGCCTATCATGAATACAATATATAATTATGATAAACTAATTTCATTAATCAATTCAAATAAAAAAAATGACAAGTTATATATGTAATTACATTTTTCTATATACTAATATTAAAGCATAAGCCCTTAATGCCACATGCCCATTTTTTCGCGAATTTTTCATGTGTTATTCTTGCACGCTTTCTCATTTTTAGATTTTTTTTAATTGAAAAACTTAAGTAAACCAGCTATATTTTTATAAAAATATATCTTACTAGAGCTGACATGGGATGAGACTTTTATAAAAATATATCTTACTAGAGCTGACATGGATGAGACGGATTGAGGTCGTGCCATGTGTAACACCCCAAATCCGTAGGACTCGGAGTGCTACTGTGCTAGGATCTCACAATGGATCCTGACCCTAGCCTGACAACAACTTCATTGAATCTTACAACAAGGCATTGATAGATTAAAACAAAACATAAAACTGATGTACATATATATATACTGATCAAAAGGTAATGCACAGTACTGCTGAGTACAAAAGTCAAACATAAATCCGTACAATATAAATAACCCAAAACCCACGAGTACGCCCTGTGTACGGAACCCTCAACAGATCACCCCTCCGGATCACTCTACAGTTCTCCTAACCTGAAAAGGATCTACAACACGGTATAAACCGTTAGCTAACCATACACAAATATAAGATAGGCAAGAGCACAACCACACATCATATAAACAATAACACATCAACATGATATCACACATTTACCCGTTTATTATCTTTATAACGTTAAACACGCAAGAGTATATAAATCAGTATATGAAAATAAGTGACACGAGGAATATAATCCTCGCCTCTGCGTGCAATAAGCTAGCTGGAGTGGTATCAACGCACCTTCCCGTATACCGTAAGGAGTGTATCAGTACCTTTCCCGTATACCAAGTTAGCTAGCGTAGAGCTTCCCAGGACTCCACTACGGGATGAAAGGGTAAGTTGTCACAGCCACTACAATGGGTGGTCAATATAACATAGGTCGGTGACCACAATAACACATGCTATAAAACATATACACACACACCACTCAAGCACACATCCAATATAAGGACGCTAGCTAAATAAGTCCTATGGACTTACCTCAATCTCAGAAGTATCTCTCTACAGACAAATCCCAAAAACGTCCACTCCAACTGGAGGACAACACAGCCTATACAAGGCACGCATATATATATCACAATCCTATCACACACAAAGGGTCACACGTAGACCCAAGGATCCATAGGGATCAATTCCAACTCGTAAACCTCAAAGCCGTAACGGCATAACTATATCATACTCATCAAAACCGATACCTAGCATGATACTAGTTCCCTTATACTAGGAAGGAAAGGAACTACCTAACTATAGGTAGTCCCGGGACAAGACGCACCTGCGTGAACTAAGGACGTAGGGCGGAAAAGATCACCCGCGGGCGCGGCAGGTGGAAGCCGCAGGGGCGGTGACACGGGACGCTGGCAAGCGCAGGTACGTCGCTGGCACGACGCAGGCGCTGTGGTACGGTAGCCGCGGGGGCGGCGACAGTGCAAATGCAACTTCGCGGCTTCTCTTCGTTCTTCACGTGATCAATTCACGTCTACACTCTTCCAGATTCATACACATACACACAAATACACATTCAAACGTCACCCTATGATCAACATACATCTAAACCTAATGCTAAAGAGATGGAATCAAAGAAGAAGAGAAGGAGAAGAACAAGCACTCACCACTACTGAAGGTTTATAGGCTGTAGGGAGGGTCATCAAACACCAAGGCTGGCTTCCAAGCACAGCAAAACACACACTAGCATCAGCACACAACCATAAAGTACACTTCCAAAGCCAACTCCAAGGAAAACAAGAACAAGCTCACAAGGGAAGAAGGATAAGCAAGGTGGACGTAGGTAGGTCTGGAATGGAATGAGAAATGGAATGAAACCTTTGCCCAGCAAGGTAAGAGAGAAAAGAAGAGGAAGGTAAAGCACGGGTCAAGGAAGTCAACAAAACCGGTTGCAGCCGCCGTAATCCGCAGGGGCGGATCACAGGGCCGCAGGGGCGGCATACGTGCCCGCGGGTGCGGTAAGGCCAATCTCGGACCAAAGCCAATCTTGGCTATGGTCCGATCTCGGTTCGAAAGAAAGGGCTCTCACATCTCAACCCCCCTAAAAAACAAGTTTCGTCCCGAAACTTGCAAGATCCTGAAAACACACTCGACTCAGAAGCCGAGTACACTCTCTATAACCTCAAACATAAGCATGGAGGAAATCATCAACTCCAGCAGTAAACTATACTATCCAGGGCCTAGAGGAAAATCATCTCTAGCCAAACCATAAACATAACACAAGGCATAGAGGAAGCACATCTCTAGTTGTATCATAACCATAACAGAAAGGCATGGAGGAAGTACATCTCCAGCACTACTATGTCTATCAAACTAGCATGGAGGAAAGAACCATCTCCAGCTAAACCTATCGTATCACAATAGCATGGAGGAAAGAACCATCTCCAGGTATAAACAGAAAAGCATACTAGCATAACAAGATCTAGTAAGATCATAATCACATCAAAGCTAGCATGAAATAAACATATCACAGCATATAAGCATGTAAGCATATAAGACTCACCAAGCTAGTACTAAGATCTACTCGGTGATCCTACTAGTGCACCTATCTCGCAAAAGAACTATGGATAGTTCCTCTGGATACTATCCTCAGTGTCCCATGTATCCTCCTCGGTCCTCGTCTCGACCACTGTATCCTCAACATAGGGATGTCCTTCGAACGCATGCGTCTCATACCTCGCTCTTAGGACTGCAATAGGATGCTCTACAAACGTGTGGTCCGGCTCAACCATCAAATCCTCATAACTCACAATGTGTCTTGGATCTGGTATATACTCCCTCAGTTGAGACACATGAAATATAGGGTGAACACCCTCTAATCTCGGAGGCAAGGCTAACTTGTAAGCTGCGCTCCCAACTCGATCCAGAATCTCGAACGGTCCGACATATCGGGGACTCAACTTCCCCTTAATGCCAAAACGCCTAACACCTCGTGTCGGGGACACTCTCAGCCACACATGGGCTCCAACCCTGAACTGTAGAGGTCTACGCTCCTATCAGCATAAAACTTCTGACGGCTCTGTGCAGTCAGCATACGCTCTCTGATCAATGCTACCCGAGCCATATCATCTTGAATCTGATTATGTGCTAAACCATTGACACTGCTCTGCTCATCACAGCATAACGGGGTACGACATCTCTGTCCATACAGTGCCTCATATGGGGCCATCCCAATAGATGCATGCCAGTTGTTGTTGTAGGAGAACTCAACAAGTGGGAGATGATCCGTCCACACCTGTCCCCAATCAACACACAAGCTCGCCAGCGTATCCTCCAGGGTCTGAATGGTCCTCTCTGACTGACCATCTGTCTGAGGATGAAACGCAGTCGTGAAGTGCAAACTCGTCCCAGGGCAGTCTGAATCTGCTGCCAGAATTTCGAGGTAAATCGCTCATCTTTGTTTGAGACGATTGTCCTCGGTACACCATGGAGTTTCACTATCTGCCTAGTGTACTCCTCAGCTAATCTGCTAACCGGTCACGTCTCTCAAATAGGAATGAAACGGGCCGTCTTCGTCAGTCTGTCAACTATGACCCAAATGGCATCAAAACTCCGGCTCAGCCTCAGTCCGGTCACAAAATCCATGGTGACGTCCTCCCACTTCCTCTGTGGAACAGGAAGGGATGGAGCTCACCTCCAGGTCGGAAATGCTCGCTTGACCTGCTGGCAGGTCGCACACTGAGCTATAAATCTCTGCTACATCGGGCTAGCCACCAATATATACGTCTCAAGTCCTGATACATCTTACTCGTACCTGGATGTACAGAGTAAGGTGTACAGTGAGCCTCCTGTAAAATCCTCTGCCTCATCTCTGTATCAACAGGTACACAGACGCGACCGCGGCGTCTCAAAACTCCATCTACTCCAAGCAAAAACTGTGGCTCCTCTCGACTCCTATCTCTGATCCTCTGTAAGGTTGGGCAGGTCTCCTGTTTCTGTCGGTTCTCATCCAACAAATCAGGAAGGACCTCTAATGTACGCAGCTGGGCATCCTCATCAGGAAACTGAATGTCCAGCTCTAACCAGATTAGATCCCTCTACAACTGATGTTGAACTGTCAGCCTCGCAATCGCCTGCTCTTGAGCGTCTTCCTGTTCAGGGCGTCGGCGACAACGTTCGCCTTCCCCGGATGATACAAGATCTCTAAATCAAAATCCTTGATCAGCTCGAGCCACCTACGTTGGCGGTTATTTCAATTCCCGCTGCGTGAAGATATACTTTAGACTCTTATGGTCTATGAAGATCTGACATGTAGCACCATACAAGTAATGTCTCCATATCTTCAGTGCATGAACTACCTGCCAACTCCAGATCATGAGTCGGGTAGTTCTCCTCATATGTCTTCAGCTGTCGAGACGCATATGCAATCATTTGCTCTCTGCATCAAAACACATCCCAAGCCTAGCTTGGTGCATCACTGTAAACCACAAAAATCCTCAGTACCCTCTCGCTGTGCCAAAATAGGAGCAGAAGTCAAAGCCTCTTCAACTCCTCAAATCTGTCTGCACTGATCAGACCACACAAATCTGGTAATCTTTCTCAGCAAACTCGTCAGTGGACGGGCGATCACAGAAAAACCCTCCACGAAGCGTCTGTAATAACCGGCTAGGCCAAGGAAACTACGTACTTCCTTGACGTTCGTCCTGTGTGTCCAAGCTGTACAGCCTCAATCTTCGCTGGATCCACCTTGATCCCTCACTGAAACCACATGACCCAGAAATGCTACCCCTCTGGCATCCAGAACTCACACTTAGAGAACTTAGCATAAAGTTCTCTATCCCCGCAAAAACCTGCAATACAGTCCTCAGATGTCCTGCATGCTCCTCTCCACTGCGAGAGTATACCAGAATGTCATCAATGAAGACCACTACAAACTGATCCAGAAAGTCGATGAAGATACTGTTCATCAACTCCATAAAACGGTTGGGCATTCGTAAGCCCAAATGACATCACTACAAACTCGTAGTGGCCATATCTGTCCGAATGTTGTCCTATGCAATCCTGCTCCTCACCCTCATTGGTGATACCCGGAACGCAGGTCAATCCTGGAGAACACAGTAGCTCCCTGTAACTGATCTAACAAATCATCAATGCGCGGCAGTGGATACTTGTTCTTGATGGTCACCTTGTTCAGCTCTCTGTAGTCTATGCATAACCTCAGTGATCCGTCCTTCTTCCGTACGAAGAGGACAGGTGCTCCCCAAGGGGACACGCTAGGGCGAATGAAGCCCTTCTCAGCCAACTCCTCGAGTTGCTTCTTCAGCTCCAGCATCTCGACAGGCGCCATCCGGTATGGGCCTTCGAGATGGGTCTCGTACCAGGCTCCAACTCGATACTGAAATCCACACTCCTCTGAGGCGGCAAACTGGACGGCTCAGCAAAAACATCTGTATACTCACAAATGGGATATCCTCTAACGCTGGACTCTCCCCCTCCTTCATGGCATAACACCAGAAGGCCTCGCAACCCTGTGCAATCAATCTAGCTGCTCGTATGGCGCTGATAACTGTACCTGTCTTTCCAAGGTCCCAACCTCGAAAACCTCTATCTGGCCTAACTCGGTAGAGAGGGTAACAGTCCTCCTACCTACATCTAAGACTGCAGAGTGTCTATCCATCCAGTCCATACCTAGAATGACTTCTTCATGCTCTAATGGCATGACAAAGAAGTCAACTAGTAACACACGGGTCCCTACAGAAATGGGACAACCGTGAATCTCACGGGTACCTCTGACCCTACCACCATCGGGTAACCCTATAATAAAGGGTATCCCTCAACTGTATCTAACTAAGACGCTCTACACAGGCATCAGAAATAAAAGAGTGCGTAGCAGTATCAAATAAAACTCTAACAGGTAAACCATGAATCAGAATGGTACTGTAGCAGTAGGTGCAGTTGGCTCCTCTGCACTCCTCAACTCAAAAACACGACCCTGTGGGCCTCTGGTATCAGTGGTGCCCACCACGACCTCTGCCTCTACTCGGCCCAGAGCAGATCCCTGAGTCGTAGGGCGATCGGGACTCTCTGTTGTCCCTGAGTCTGCTGCTGCTGAGGTGGCCTCTGCCCACCTCCCGCTGCACTAGCAGGAGAAGAACCCTGCTGAGATGACGCTCCGCCCTGGCGGCAGTAAACAGCTCGGTGACCTTGCCTACCACAGGTGTAGCAAGTCACCAATGGCCTCGTACACTCTGGCCTCATATGCCCTGGATCTCCACAGTTAAAGCACTGACGTCCTTCTCTGCAACAGGCGCAGATGAAGGCTGACTCTGGCGTCTCTGACCACGCCAACCACTAGCAGAACCACCAGCACCACTGGTCTGCCCTGTACGCTGCTCTTCTCAGACCCTCCGGTCTGAGAAGCTCTCCTCTGTCCAGCTCGCTCCCTCTCATAATCGGAAGCTCTGTCCTGATAATCTGTGAGAGTCTCAGTGAAACCCGCCATGTAGGTCCGGGTAGTATCCCTCAGTCGTCGGGAAAAGAGATAAACGTGCTGATCTGCAGCAGGTGCAGCTGGTCCCAGTAAGGCCAGCTCCTCCTGAAACCTCCTGATAGCCTCAGAGACTGGTACATCCTCGAACCCAGCCTCCACAAAATCTCGCAGTTTCTCCCTCCTCAGAGAGGCAGGGCAGAAACGCTCTCGGATCAGAGTCCTCATCTGCTCATAGCTAGTAACCTGGACTCGTACAGACCTCCACAGTGTTGTGCCAGATCTCTGAACAAGGTCTGCACCAGCTCAATCTGCCTGTCAGCTGGACATCTAATAGACTCCAGAGTTGAGTCTACATGTCCTATCCACAGCTCACCTCTAGCCCCACTTTCCCAGTGAAAGGGGTACACCCATGATGAAATGCCTTCAACCAGGTATCTGGTCTAGGCCCTCTATGCTCCTCCTGCTCTAGCAATCTCAGCAGCAGGTACCTGTACAGCTGGTACCTGAGTAACGGTGTGGGACCTCTCAGATGGTCCCTCCTGTGCCTGTAAATCTGGGGCACGCCTACCGGCTCTGGCAGCCTCCTCTACTCGTCTGATATAATCTGAAACTCTGATCTACCCATAGAGACGCGATCAGACTCACCAGACTGGGCTCTCTGTGGCCCCTGTCTCTCAGCTGCCCTTCCAGTCTCAGGAACGGCGCTCTCAGCAACCTCCTCATGTATCTCTCTGCCCCATTCACAGTCTCAGGAACGGCGCTCTCAACAACCTCCTCATGTATCTCTCCCGCATGTGAACCGTCAGCAGGAGTCCTACCCCGTCCTCTACCTAGAGGGGGTCTACCTCTACCTCGTCTTGCTGCAGGTAAGGCTCTAGTCTGAACCATCTGCAGAAGACGTAAACCTATCTTAGAAGGCTATATATATGCCATATGTATAGATATATCACAGATCAATCACAACAGAATATCTATATATATCTATACTGTCGAGATCTTCAGAGGGGCGATGGTTCACGTACACGATATCCCAAAACATTTGTACTCATTTCAAAACCAAAACCTTTTGAAAAATCAGACCCCTTTCGGGTTCTGTTTATTTATCTATTCGAACTTTATTGCAGATTACTAGTGTCATTGTTGTCAACCTGGGCTCTGATACCAACTTTGTAACACCCCAAATCCGTAGGACTCGGAGTGCTACTGTGCTAGGATCTCACAATGGATCCTGGCCCTAGCCTGACAACAACTTCACTGAATCTTACAACAAGGCATTGATAGATTAAAACAAAACATAAAACTGATGTACATATATATACTGATCAAAAGGTAATGCACAGTACTGCTGAGTACAAAAGTCAAACATAAATCCGTACAATATAAATAACCCAAAACCCACGAGTACGCCCTCTGTACGGAACCCTCAACAGATCACCCCTCCGGATCACTCTACAGTTCTCCTAACCTGCAAAGGATCTACAACACGGTATAAAACCGTTAGCTAACCATACACAAATATAAGATAGGCAAGAGCACAACCACACATCATATAAACAATAACACATCAACATGATATCACACATTTACCCGGTTTATTATCTTTATAACGTTAAACACGCAAGAGTATATAAATCAGTATATGAAAATAAGTGACACGAGGAATATAATCCTCGCCTCTGCGTGCAATAGCTAGCTGGAGTGGTATCAACGCACCTTCCCGTATACCGTAAGGAGTGGTATCAGTACCTTTCCCGTATACCAAGTGTAGCTAGCGTACAGAGAACTTCCCAGACTCCACTACGGGATGAAAGGGTAAGTTGTCACAGCCACTACAATGGGCGGTCAATATAACATAGGTCGGTGACCACAATAACACATGCTATAAAACATATAACACACACCACTCAAGCACACATCCAATATAAGGACGGTAGCTAAATAAGTCCTATGGACTTACCTCAATCTCAGAAGTATCTCTCTATAGACAATCCCAAAAACGTCCACTCCAACTGGAGGACAACACAGCCTATACAAGGCACACATATATATATATCACAATCCTATCACACACAAAGGGTCACACCTAGACCCAAGGGATCCATAGGAGATCAATTCCAACTCGTAAACCTCAAAGCCGTAACCGGCATAACTATATCATACTCATCATAAACCGATACCTAGCATGATACTAGTTCCCTTATACTAGGAAGGAAAGGAACTACCTAACTATAGGTAGTCCCGGGACAAGACGCACCTGCGTGAACTAAGGACGCAGGGGCGGAAAAGATCACCCGCGGGCGCGGCAGGTGGAAGCCGCAGGGGCGGTGACACGGGACGCTGGCAAGCGCAGGTACGCCGCTGGCACGACGCAGGCACTGTGGTACGGTAGCCGCGGGGGCGGTGACTCTTGGCCGCGGGGGCGGCGACAGTGCAGAATGCAACTTCGCGGCTTCTCTTCGGTTCTTCACGTGATCAATTCACGTCTACACTCTTCCAGATTCATACACATACACATAAATACACATTCAAACGTCATCCTATGATCAACAAACACCAAGGTTGGCTTCCAAGCACAGCAAAACACACACTAGCATCAGCACACAACCACAAAGTACACTTCCAAAGCCAACTCCAAGGAACACAAAAACAAGCTCACAAGGGAAGAAGGATAAGCAAGGTGGACGTAGGTAGGTTTGGAATGGAATGAAACCCTTGCTCAACAAGGTAAGAGAAGAAAAGAAGAGGAAGGTAAAGCACGGGTCAAGGAAGTCAACAAAACCGGCTGCAGCCGCCGTAACCCGCAAGGGCGGATCACAGGGCCGCAGGGGCGGCATACGTGCCCACGGGTGCGGTAAGGCCAATCTCGGACCAAAGCCAATCTTGGCTATGGTCCGATCTCGGTCCGAAAGAAAGGGCTCTCACACCATGTCCCGTCCCGGATATTATAATTGAGACGGTATCAGAACGGGCCTTGAGTTTTAGACTAAAGCCCACCGGGTCCTATCCCGGTTGGGACTAGGACGGGACGGAATGAGACAAATCCCGCATGACCTATATATACTTTGGTTTCAGTTTAAAATCAACAATTTATGCAAGCAATAATCGGTTGATATCATGCTTAGAACGAAACCATCAAAATAGAATGTCGCGTGAGAGTTTACAAAACCTAATTAACTTATTTGAAGTCTAAATATCCAAAATTGAATTTATAAAACAAAATTACACAATGATCACTCCTCCATAGGAATTGCCTCAACGAAGTTCACTTTTCCTTTGACCTTTGTAGATGGATGTGGACAATTGTTTTTGCTTAAGTTGGTGCTTTCAGGTTGTGGAAGTAAAAATTAGAAAAGAGTTGAGAATACAAAATACTTTCTAGCAAATAACAAAAAAAAAATAGTAAACTATGACAAATTTAAATAGTTCTATAGTCATACTTTACTCAACATTAAAATACAAAGACGTGTTTTCAATTGTTGGTTCATCGTCATTCTCAACAACCCGGCAAACTATATTACAAGCCTATTTTATAATTGTCAGTTTACTATTTTTTGTCTTAAAAATTTATTTAAATTCAAATTTTTTAATATGTGTGAGACGAGACGGGCCTAGTGAGATAAAGAAGATAGAACGCATATCCTGTCCTGCAAAATTATTTTAGTGGGACAGGACGTGACTTATATTTTTGAATGAAAAATCACCGGTATCGAAACGAGACGGACCCGGGATGGACGGGATATTTTCCTACCCCTATATCTTACTATTAGCAAATCCTTTTATTATCGTTTACTTCACGTGATTATATTGTCATCTAACACACCTTAACTTTATAATACATTAATTGTCTTTATTTGATAATTTAATAATAATAGTATATAATTATTAAACCACTAATTATTCTATATATTTTTATATTAAATTTGTTAGTAATATAATAAAATTATTAAATTATTAAATATAGATGTTTTAAAAGAATTTATATTTTAATCTATTTTGAAATTAACATTTAATCAAATTGGATATGTGCATAACACGAGTGTAAGAGTACTAGTAGGAAACACGTAGTTGTATTTTATGGTAGTGTAATAAATGATTTAGAAGGTGGGATCTTGTTGCAGTAAATGAAGAGAGATGGAATAAAAGAGGTTCAAAATTCAAAATTTGGAATACCCATTTAGATTTGAGTCTATTAAATGCTTTGATTTATTGTAGTTTACATGTTCTTGTGAATGTGTCTTTAAGGCAACCTTACTGCAAAATGTACCCAATTTTCTCCACAACACAAATCTTGAGTAACAAGGGCATGAAGTGATTCATGTCCAAGCTTAGGGGAAGAGCAAAGCTTGATGACATTGATGAACATGTAAATCAAAGAGCTTGCCTAATTACATTCATCATAAATATAGTACAACAATAAACCATAGTGCAACACCTACTTCATGTGCCCACAATAAATGCTAATTCAATTTACAAATAATGTTCATACATCACCATCCACTTTCTTCGTTAATATGCACGTATTTATTTTTTTATATTTTTTATTCGTTTGAAAATATTTATAAAAAAAAAGAGACTGTTGTGATTATTTGTGAAAATCAATATCTATCTATATACTAAAGCAGCCCGTGAACTTACACGTGTCACAGTTTGGTGAATCCTTTTACACGTGACACAGTCTGGTGAATCTTTTTACACGTCATAAAATTTACACGTATCAATTTTTTGTTAATCCAGGTCTTACCATGTAAAAACAATTATTTAAAACATTTGATTTACGAATTTTAAATAATTTATTTTATATACCGAGTCTTTAAATTTTGTTAATATACGTCAAACTTTTTACCAAACAAATTAATAAGCCATTTTACTAATTTATTTTATATATTATTCTTCATATTTTTTTGTTAATATACAGATAATTTTTCACAAAATCTTTTTCACCAAATCATTTTGATTAATAAATTTTAATTGATTTATTTTAATTCAGGTCCCACCATGTTAACAAAAAATATTTTAAATATTTAATTTACGAATTTATTTTAAATATTTTATTAACTAATTTATTATTAGTCCCTCATATTGTTAATTGCCCTTAAAATTTTGTCAACATACATTTTTTAATTGTCAACTGAACTTATATATATACTTTCTAAAACTTATAAATTTATTTTAAATTTACTCTTATTTTTCTTACATATATTTTTCATCTCAACGTTGTTTTTTCACAATTTATGAACTTTATTATTTATTTAAACTTTTAAAGATCATAATATTTTTTATTTATATTTTTTTTCATGAACTTTTTAATTTTCTTTTTTCTGAAACTTATAAACTTTTTTTCTTCTAAAATCAGTTTATTTTAAACGTTTAAAAAAATATTTCTTCATTTTCTAAAAATAAAGAAAACTTAAAAAGAACGTTTTTTTATAATAATAATTATTTTAATTTAAAAAAATTCGATTTTAATATTATATGGAAATAATATCAGATATTGTAAAATAATTTTGTATAAAAATTCATAAATTTTATATTAAAAATATATGAAAAAAATTGAAATAATTTTCCCAAAAAAAATAATTTTGATTTTTTTAAAAATATATCGAATTTTTAAAAACAAATAAAATACTTTTAATAATTTTTTTTTTCATTTACACAAAAGTATGTAAAAAATCAAGGGAAAAAATTCGGAAAAAAAATCAATAAAGTTTCGATTTTTTTTATAATAAAATTTGAAAATATTTTAATTAATTTATAACTTTTAACATATTAATTTATATTAAAAAAACAGAATGCACAATACATTCATAATCCTAAATTTTTTAATGACATGTAAAAAAATTATTTGTCAAATCTTAACCGGGGTTAAAAAAAATTCGGAAAAATAAGTTATATTATATTTTATAAATACGTTGATAGTATGTATCATTTTTCAATAATTTTCAACAATCGTATTATTTTGAGTTTCATTGATGGTTGTTATTATTTTTGAATTTTCTTTTTAAAAAAATCTTTTGAGTAATATTTATTATTTTAATAACTTGACATATGCTATTAGTCTTACTAATTGTTATGTAATTCACTATTTAAATTTAACTATTTGATATTGTAATTTTTGACTTAGACATGCTACTTATATTATATAAATCTCTTTCATTTATATTTCAAAATATTATTATTTAATATTTTTAATTTAAATTTTATGATTTGTTTTACCCTTCATTTTTTGTTAGTATATGTTTTACACATGACTTCTTATCTACCTTATATAATAAAACAACCCCTGAACTGATATTTGACGTAATTCTGTGCGGACGCCTCTTCAATTTTACAATGTCGTCTATTCGTTAACCCAAATCACATACTCTAACATTTAATTTAAAAAACCTAATTCTTTCTTGGATTGATACTAACTTTGACATTCGAGTGTCTCAAAGGATATTGTCCCGAAATCCTCTTTCCCAATTGTTATTGTAGAATTTGAATTCTTGCTTGATTTCCATTCATAATTTGAAAAATAAATTCTTACAACAAGTATCACATAACAATTAAGACAATTCTCTCAACATAATGAATTATCAAACATTTGTTTGACACACAATTATCGTCTAACCCGTGCAGGGCACGGGTATTAAAACTAGTATATTACTAAAGTAGAAAACATCTAAAGCTGACGTGGCACGCTGTGGATCCAGTATTTTGAAATGGAGCTCCCACAATTTTTCGCCACAATATCTTTTAATTATTAAATCTGTAAATAATTTAAGTTTTTCCAATTATTTTTGTTCAGATTTTTAAATTAAGTAAAATTTTAACCCCCTTAATTATTTTTGTAACTATATATTTAAGTTAAAATACAAAATAAATCTATCAATTTTTAACGCCACAAAATATTTTTTATTAAATCCGTTAATTTTTTTCACTTAAATATTTTTTAAGTCTCTACAAATTTAGAAATATATTAGATTTTTATTTATTTTTTAATTTTCTATAATTGGTTTTAATTTAAAAATAAAATATTTTTTTATTTTTTTATTTTATAAGTACTTTCCATACTCTTAAATTTTAAAAAAACAGTTTTTTTTAAAAAAAAATTTTTGGATTAAAATAAATTATATAAATTTAAACTCATAAATAAATAAAAATTTACTATATTTTTAAAATTTCTAGACCCTAAGATTTTTTTTTAAATTTAATTTTATATATTTTCTTTTATATCAAAAATAAAAATTAATCTTTTTTAATTTAAAAAATAAAAATTATATAAAAAATAATTCTATTATAAATTTATTTTATATTTTAAATCCGTTATCTTATTTAACTCTTTAAATTCCAATCTTATCAAGAAAGCTTCAACAAGCTTATAATAAAATAAATCTTTTTTTAATCCCTAATTATATTTTATTCGTAATTTTATTTGTTTTATATTTAAATCCGTCATTTTATTAACTCTTTAATTTGCAACAACAATTTAAATACGATATTTGAATTTAGATTTGATAGAATTAACAATATATGTTTCTTTATTTTGAAAAATACCAAATTCGTAGAAAGATATGATTTTTTTATTATTATTATTTTATTGAATCAGCTAACTATTATTTTTCAAAATTTTTATATTTAATTTTAAAAAAAATTCTTTATTGAATTGTATTGGTTGATATTTTGTTTCGGATTTCTATATAAACTAAACTTCGAACTAGGGTTTACATATCATATTGGAGATCATATTCAATACCAAAGTAGTTTAATTAAATAACTCGTAAAAATAATTTTTTAATTATATTTATAGGTTTTAATTTAAAAATCTAGAAAAATAAATTTAAAACTAATTATATACTCTTACTTACTTAAAAAAATAATATAATGAATTTTTAGTTATTTATGAAATAGTTTTAAGTTATTTGTCTATATTTTTTCATTTAATTCGAGCATAAATGAAAATTTAATTTAATATATTTTTTATTTAAAATTAAAAATATAGCTTTAAATTTATATTTCTATATTTTTATATTAAATTTATAAAAAATTCTTATATACCATTAATTAGTTTTGTATAAAATTACTTAGTAAAAAATATTAAAATGGTTATAATTAGTTTTAAAATAATTTTTTTATAATTTATAATTTTATTCTTGAATATATAATGAAATATATTAAGAAAGGTTATAGTGAAGAAACAAATTACGATGACGATGACGGTACCAATAAAAACCTTAAAAACTTGTGGATACTAGAGGAAAAGTTCTAACTTCAAGATGCCGAAAGAAAAAATCATTTAAAAATATACATTCATTTTATATCCTTTATATTATATTAGTTTATTACAATACCTTTAAAAGGTATATTAAAAAATATTAAAAAAATAATTTCTAATATTTTCACAATACTATATAAGATAAACTAAAAATAATTTTAAATAGTATAACGTTTATCATATTAATCATTTAGTCTAATCATTTAATATATTTAAATTAATTTCCTCAATCTTATTGAATAAATATGTGATTATTATGTACATTACAGTTTTACAAATAAAATATATTTTTTTAATAAAATATACTTTTTTAATAAAATATACCCGCACAAGGTACGGGAACTAAACTAGTTAACATAAAATTATATACTTAGTAAAACAAATTCCATAGCTTTGAGAAAATAGCTGCAAAGAATGACGACATTCTTGGAAGTTAGCCATAATTATAGAATGATTAAGACAAGGTTAAAAGTGCTATGAATATTGCAAAAGTGAAAATCATTAATAAGAGGAACGATGGCACCGTAGATGGCTTGCGTGTTAGGATGATAGTAATTGGAGTTATCCGCGATGCAAGGAAAGGAATGTGGCGTCAATTATAGTGAGGATTTGTGAAGCTTTTGATGATGTTATGATGCACAAATTACGTAACATCAATAGAAAAAGAAAAGTTAATTGGACGGGAGAATAAATCAAGTGAATCTCCCCCAAACGTTGCTAAGCATAGTACAATTACGATCCTACTTTTTTTTTTTTTTAAACCTTATTTGTTTTCAGGTTATTTATGCTGTATTTCATGTATTTTTTTTATATCGTGGCTCTCTATGACAGTTAGTCCGTCTGTCGATTTTTTTTTTAATATTTCAATCCAATAGACGGCGTATCGTCTACTGTTTTTTGACCACTTTCCTTTATAAAAAAAACTAAAAAAAAAGTACAATTACGATCCATTATTATTGAAAATTTAAATGGGTCATAATACATGAATAACATTTATTTTACGCGATTTCTAGACGCTAAATGTCACCTAAACTACGCACTTCGCGTGCGTAATTTTGTTTTTTCACTACGGATTTCAACTACGCATTTGTCGTGCGTAATTGGAGCAGAGGTGAAGCCGGAGCGAGCCAATAGACTACGCTATTGGGGAGCGTAATCGGGGTATTTTTTTTTAAAAAAAAGGGAAAAAACTACTAGCTTTCCAAATGCGTAGTAGTAGTTGATTTTTTTTTAAAAAAATTATACTTCGTCTTCTTCTCCGTTCTGCCGTCTTCTTTCAAATCGATCATCGACTGAAATTTGTCTATTTGAATCGGCTTCTTCTAGTCCTGTTCAAATCGCCCTTCAACCTTGTCCCGATTTCATGTTCTCTGTCCCAATTTTATTCTTCGTTTAAATCAATTTTTGAGGGAGGAGGTTGTTTGTTCAAATCGATTTTGGAAGTACATAGGCTAGGCTGAATCTAACCCTAACCCCTGGGAGTATGCAACATTCAGAATTCTGAATCATACAAAAATTGGCCTTCAATCAATTTGAACGAACAATCTAGTTGTTCCCACATAAAGCCCAAATTACTGAATCTCTTTTGTGCTAAGCAACACAGGAAAGAAAGTACACAAGTTGTTCGTTCAAATTGGCCTTCGATCTCCGGTCTTCTTCGTTCTATCTGTTCGTCTTCTTCGTTCCACAAGTTGTTGGACTCTGTTAGTTCAAATCGGGATTTGGAGCACACCCGAATTACTTATTCTTCGTTCTATCTCCAGTCTTCTTCGTTCTATGTGTTTTTTTATTACTCTACTACTACGCACTTGGCAAGCGTAGTACTAGCTTAATTTTCTTTTAATTTCTTTTTCCGATTACGCTCCCAATAACGTAGTTTATCAGCTCATTCGGCTTCACCTCGGCTCCAACTACGCACTCCAAATGCGTAGTTGAATTCCTTAGTGAAAAATCAAAACTACGCACGCGAAATGCGTAATTTAGATTACATTTAGCAATTTCGGCCGGTACATGTATTATCCCCTTATTTTATATTTTGTCAATATCTGATAGATGCTATGGACATGAAAAAAGAAACAATATTAAGTGAATAATTATTCATCTTAGACGATGGTTTACTTAGCAATTTGCCTCGAACACAAAATTTAAAATTCAGGTACTATTTTCAAACTAGTCCAAAGTTAGGACCATTTTATGCAATATTATCCTTCTTTTTAATTAGTTATTTTATTCCTTGAAGCTGATACTCTGATAAATACAGAAAACTACAAAAACGATGAAAAGAAAATCATGTAAGAAAAGTAAAAACTGAAAATTAAAGGAAACAGCTTTTTCGAAATTTGTTAAACGTCTATTTGTCCGGTGTGACCTTATTGTGGATTCCAACCACTCTACCCCATTTTTTCCATTTTAATAAAACTTAAATAAATATATCGCTCACTTGCCTTTCTTCCCCCTCTCCCTTTCTCAACACACTGCCCCCGCCATTAATCGGAAGCTTCATGTCTTGATGTTTGGCCTAGTAGATCTCAAGTTCAAAGGAAATGGCTGTTGAAAAATTCAGCTCCAAAGGCCAGGCATGGTGAGTAGTAACTTTCCCCTAATCTCCGTTGAGTTCATTTGATTTCTCATTTTGAGACAAGGATTTCGTTTTTTCGTTTTTTCGTTTTTATGTTGTTTCTTTCCATTATTTCAGGTTTTGCACTACTGGTCTACCAAGCGACATTGATGTCGAAGTAGTTGACATGACCTTTCATCTCCACAAGGTCACTATTCCTCCATTGGCAGTACATTGTTCTGTTTCTTTGGATTTTTTCAGTTTTTTGACTCTGTATTTTGTTTTTCTTGCACCATTTTCTGCTGTAATCAGTTTCCTCTAATGTCGAAAAGCAAGAAGCTCCATGATCTAATAGCAGAGCAAGAGAGAGCAGAGGATGACGGAGAGAACGACGCGGATTCCGAAATCGAGGTGGAGAGCTGCCACATCACGCTATCAGATTTTCCCGGCGGCTCTGAGGCTTTCGAGGTCGCGGCGAAGTACTGCTACGGCGTGAAGATCGACCTCTCCGCCGCGAACGCCGCCCCTCTGCGATGCGCCGGCGAGTTCCTCCAGATGACGGAGGAGTACTCCGAGGACAACCTCATCTCCCGCACGGATCGATTCCTTTCAAAATCCGTCTTCCGAACCTTAAAGGACTCAATCAAAGCTCTCAAATCATGCGAGAATGTGATGCCAATGGCCGAAGATTTAGGAATTGTTCAGCGTTGCATCGACGAAATCTCCTCCAAGGCCGCGCTTGTGGATCCATCTCTCTTTGGCTGGCCGGTGAATGAATCAAAAGGAAAAACCTCGAAAAGTACTCCTCCAAGATCATCAAAGACTGGAGTTGCGGAGCCGTGGTTTGAAGAGCTTTCTATGCTTTGCTCTGATTTCTTCAACCGTATTTTGGAAGCCATGAAAGCAAAGGAAGTAAGTTCCGACGTCATCGAAAACTGCCTCCTTTACCACGCGAAGAAATGCTTCCCGGGAATGAGCCGGTCGAGTACGAAACCAGCGACCTCAATTTCGTCTATTGCTTCGGAGGGAGAGCAGAGGGAGATGTTGGAAGCAATCGTGGCGAGCCTACCCAAGGGAAAGAACTCAAGCTCGTCTCAAGCAACAAGGTTTCTATTCGGATTGCTGAGAACAGCCAACATTCTTAGCGCGTCTGAAGCCTGCAAATGTAGTTTGGAGAGGAAAATTGGAGTTCAGTTGGAGCAAGCAAGTCTGGATGATCTGTTGATTCCGAGCTACTCGTATCTAAATGAGACATTATACGATGTTGAATGTGTTGAGCGGATACTTGGATATTTCTTGGAAAGTTATGGAGAGAGATCTGGGCAAGAGGAAGGTGATGATTTTGATGGAACTAGTGTTATAATGCTGGTTGGGAAGCTGATTGATGGATACCTCTCAGAAATTGCCTCAGATTCCAACTTGAAGCCGGAAAAGTTTTGCAGTTTGGCAATGTCTTTATCTGAGCAAGCTAGACTGTTTGATGATGGCCTCTACAGAGCCGTGGATGTTTATCTCAAGGTATATACAATGCTAAAAGTTTGTGGCATTTTGCTGAATCAGATTTCACTTCATTACGAAGCAAGAAACTTGATCATGAGTACATGGAATCAATCATTCATAAATTAATTTCTACTTTTGTCAGGCACATCCTTGGATATCAGAGGCGGAGAGGGAGAAAATCTGCGGAGTAATGAACTGCGAGAAGCTAACAATGGAGGCATGCACGCATGCTGCTCAGAACGAGCGACTTCCCCTTCGTGCAGTAGTTCAGGTTCTCTTCTTCGAGCAGCTGCAGCTTCGGCATGCCATAGCAGGCACACTTTTGGCAGCAGAAGGTTCTGCAAACGAGGAATGTATCCGGGTAGACGAAGCTAGAAATGAGAACCATGACAACGGATTAGTAGGACTACCTGAATCCGGCATTGCACGGGAGGGCAGCACGTGGAGGACGACGATAAGGGAGAATCAGGTGCTACGTTTGGATATGGATACAGTGAGGAATCGAGTTCACGAGCTAGAACGCGAATGTTCAACAATGAAGAAGGTGATTGAGAAGATTGGTCCACCGGGGAACAGGTGGAAGAGCTCTTTTGGTAAGAAGTTCGGGTGTAAGTTCAAGACTCAAGTGTGTGATTCACACGAGGAAGCGGTTGTTCAAGGCAGAAGAGGAAGGAACGGACATCATCGCAGCCACTAGCATTGGTAAGTAGAATTGAATCAGTTGGTGGTATTTAGATTATAAGAAAATGTACACTATGGCCTTATTGAACAAATTCATCCTAGCTGCCTGTTCTTGACCAATTTGATTGACTATTCTGTTGTTTGATCTAGGTTTGTGTCACAACTCACAAGAGATGAGCATATTCCACCATAACTGTTATTCTTCCGATATTGTTTGTGTTATGCATAATCGTATTGATTTTGTTAGTAAAGAGTGGAAATATAAAACCTGTAAAGTAGTGCACCATAACCGTTGCTGGGGATTCTTTATGGTGGTTTGGACCATTGAGTCGCGGATTTTAAGGTAAGATGTGAACTTCTTTTATCAGTATTCAGTACTCAGACTCGGTAGTGGAGAGGATACTAGGGGGAAGTGCCTGAGTGGGGCTTAGTTATTTTTGTCGTGTTTTAGTTGTTTTATAGTGTTGGGGAATGGGGAGATTTCCTCGCTTTTTAATGGCTTTTCAGTTTTCATCGTCTAAATTGAATCTTTATAACAAAAAATGATTGATGGAGAACATTTATTCAAGAGTTGAATTATTGTGTTAAAAAATGAATGAAATTGTGAGTTAAAAGTTAAAACTTAGATTTCAGGTTGCTTGAAAATACAGCTATTTTGAGAGGTTCGGACACAGCACCATCATTAGTCCCCCGTGCGGTTCCCTCTCGACATTCTGAAATTGCAAAACAACTTTGATGATGAGTTCTCTGAAGAATGTAATGGTAGCTTTTTGTTCTTCACCCATCACAAGCAAAAGAAAGCTGAAGTTGAAGGGTGTATGAAGAGCAATTATAATTACATTCCCACTTTCACATTGCTCAAAGTTTAAGAGATTAGAAGGATCGATAAAGGTTACCTACTTTTCCAGTAGGTACGAAGAGAGACCATCAGTAATAATTGGTAATGGCATGCAATGAGGGCACATTTTAGCCTATATTAAACGCCCAATAAAAAAATCTCATTACTATTTTTTTTTAATAATTGAAAACCGTTATATTGGATTAGCTTATAAAGTTCGGCCAATATAAAGCATCTTTGCGGATGAGAACACAAAATTCATGATCATCAGGAAAATTAGTGATGGGGTTTGAGATTTCCAAATGATTTATCGGTCAACAACACAATTTATTTTCCTGGAAACATGCCTGATCAGGACTTCGTTAAAGAAGTGAGATCCATCTTAGAGTCGGATATAATCATCTCGACCTTTCACGGGAAACTCCAAAGACATTGGAGTGTCTTATACACACAGATTATAACCCTCAATTTTAATCTTTTTAAGAGGCAATATGATTGCCTCTTAAAAGCCAAATTTAAGAGCAAAATCTTCAGCTTTTATAACCGAGTTGAATTTTTTTTTTTTTGCATCGAGGCTAACAACCTCCCATTGTGATTCCGAATCACAAAATCTGTTAATGTTTATCCCGAATCGAGTTTTGATCCATCAAAATTAAGTTCGTGGAACCCATGTTTTGGTTTTTCTCATTTAATATTGTGTTTTTTCCTTTTGGTAGTGTTAATGTTCTTTTATTGTTGTTTTATATCGTAATCGTATTCGTTAATGATGTTGATTTTCCAGTTGCATATTTGATTTTTGATGAAAATGATTGCCTAGTTATCAGACTGAATAGGTTCATTATTAAAAATAATTTTGCTCCTGAAGAACCAAATACTCCACTAGATAGTTCTAGGTATGCAAACTTGTTGAGTCCAATTTTATTTTTTATTTCATGTAAAAGTTCACGAGCTTTTTTATTTTGAAGGCTAATGTTGTTAAGATCGGTCAAAATTGACCGATCGATTTTGGCAATGATATCTATATACTTTACTAATACAGACGTCAAATTGCTGACGTGGTGGCCTCACGATTTTTCCCCTAAATTCTTTTTTTACTAAATTATTTAATAAACTATAAAATCCTTTTTTACTAAATTATTAATTTAACCATAATATCTTTCTAACTAAATTATTGGTTAAAACAAAATCTCCTAAATCTAATAAAATCTATCAATATTATCTTTTACGTTAGATAAACTTCTCCTGTACATTATAATTCTCACCCTATATATTTCACATTTCATATTTCCTTCATTGATTAGCAATACTCGAAGTAGATCAACATCTTCACGGCAAGTCTGGTTTTCTCTTCCGCGGCCTGCCTGCTCGTTTGTCGACGCTGCAACTGTCGCTCAATCGCCGTTGTGCCGACACTCTTCCTCACCTCTCGCCAGGTACCTCAAGTTACAATTTGGTGTTGTAGGTTCATATAGAAAGTGTGAAGTTATAAATGAAGAAATAATAGAGATTTTTGGGTTTCCTTTGTTTCGAAACTCATATGCTAGCGTTTCAAATTGCTTTTCCTTCTTAATTTTTTTTGGTTATACTCAGTGTGTGTTTAAAATTTTTGAAGATCTGAGATTCTGCTTTTGGTTTCCTCTTGCAAAGTACAAGGATTTGTTTTTCTTCTATGGGAACAACGAGACCCTGTCTCCTTCTCACCTGTTTCATAGAACTCTTTGATTTTTTTTTTATTTTTTATTTTTTATTTTTTTATTTTTTATTTTTTATTTTTTTTGAGGAAATTGATTTCTAGCGTTTTTTTATACAATTTTCCGAAAACAACTTAATTATAATATTTTGACTTTAATACGACTTAGATCTACAATAAAATGTAGATACATACGGGTACAACTTCAGATGCTAATTAACACCATTTTTTCCGTTTTGAATATATATTGAACATAGTGTTGTTTATTTTGACATTATCAATAAATAGTCTCTTTCTTGTAGGGTGTTCGAAGCAATTTGATATGACCATGACTACCCTAACTAATTGTATACGAACAATGTAAAAGATTTTTATAATGTAATTTAACGTAACTATATATATATTTTTTCTTACGTTAATCTATTATCAATTTCATAATATTGATCATATATGATTGTGGATTTAATTTTTGCAGGTGATGTTACATTGAGATATTGATTATTCAACATCAATTAGAAGCATAATAAATTATTCTGTCAAAAAATTCAATCGATTTATTATGAGTTCTTTTTTCATCTCTATTATCTTACGATTTGTTAAAATATTTGTATTTTTTTACCTTTCCGTTTATGTTATATTCTGATTCGTTAAAATTATTTTTAATTGAATTTTTTTTTTTATTAAGGTTCCTAAAATCTTCCGAAATCTTTACGAATTGTTTTGTTCCGAATTGTTATATAATTTTTCTTTTTAGATTTTAAAATTCGATATCATTTGAAATTTAAAACTATCCATTTTTTAAAATTCCGATTAATTATGACAAAAATTGTTTATGTTATATTCCAATGTGTTGTATTTTGCTTTTTTATTTTTTAAAATTCAATATCTTTTAAATTTTAATACTATCCATTTTTTAAAGTTCCGATTAATTATGGGAAAAATCGTTTATGTTATATTCCGATTTGTTGTATAAAGTTCTTTTTCTGTTTATTTATTTTCCACAAATCTTTTGATTTTTATCGTGTTATTTTTACCCAAATCTTCCGATTTCAAAGATTATTTTTTACATTAAGTTTTCCTACATCCAAATTATTTGAGATTTTAAAAATATAATAATTAGCTATATTTTATGTTATTTTATCCTCTCTTTTTTTTGGTATTTATCTCATGGTTTTATTCGTCAACACAATCAAGTATTAGTCATATATTAGTTTTTTTTGTTGTTGTTGGTTTATTATGCTTTTTATATTCATATTAGACTAACTATATTGTTTGACCCTCATAAGAATATAATGGACTTTTTTTTTTCTCTTTCTATGTAATGGGTCGAGCTACTTAGCCCAATTATTTTTATTAATTGTGTCTAGATGCGTCAAAGACCACATACTTTTCTTTCAACCAAACTTTTATTAAATAAAAGTATTATCATATGTTAATAATCATATGAAAAAGTATGAAGAATATTTTTAACAAATATCTGTGCAAGGCACGGGCTATGCACTAGTTTTTACTAAAAGGACATTCAATCAACAAGTGGAACAAGTCCTCGACTTGGTGGTTGCAAAGTTCGCAGTGTCTTGTTACGGCAATTCTTCTTTCATCAAGCTTTGCTTTTGTTGGAATTCCATTTTTTGAGATTTTCCATAGAAAAATTTTAATCTTAAGTCGGTATCTAGTTTCCAGATCCATTCACAAGCAATACTCTAGGAAAGCTCGAGTTCTCCTCAATCATCTTTGTAACAGATTTTTTAGTAAACCATCCATTTCTATTGCACCTATCTTGAATATCATTCTTTGGTATGATTGTTTCCTTAATTTTTCCCCTAATATATGGGTTAATGATTCTTTCTAGCTCGTTATCTATTTTAGTGGCATCTCATTCCTTCGTGTTGTTTATAAGTGACTAACTTGGTGTTCGTGTCAATTTGGTTGATATTTTGGACCATTATAATAAGTGGCGGCACAGTGACCCACCTATCATGCCAGAAGTTGATGGTTTTTCCATTTTCGATATGCCAAATAATACCATCTTTGAACTCGGATTTGAGCTTCATGAGGTTGGTCCATTGCCAAGATTCTAGTCATTTCTTTTGGTAATGGATAATATTCGGGTCTTTCATTTATTTTTCATCAACAATTTTAACTCATAGATTATTTGGTTCTGCAAGGATTTTACATAGAAGTTTCATTTGTAAGGCTTTGTTCATGGTTAACGATTCTCTTAGACCGAGGCCACCACTCTTTTTTTATTTACAGATTCCGTCTCATCTAATAATAGGCTCATGTTGGTCTCCTTTATCCCAAATAACTTTTTTAATATAAGTTTTATAAAATTCCTCCAGGTTATGGATCGGAAGCATGCAACTTTGCATGACGAAGATCGATTTTGTCGCTAGATTATGTTTGATGAGGGTATTTTTGCCTTCTTGCGATAAGAAGTTAGCTTTCCCTTTCAAAAGTTGTTGTTTCTTTGTAAGGTTGATGTCACCAAATGTCTCTTTTGTAAATTTTCCATTTATGATAGGACATTCAAGGTATTTGTTGAGGGTTGTGGTGTAATTCATCGCCAAAACATTTTTTAATTGGTTGATACAACTCTCACTAGTCACTAGTATTTTTGTTGTTGGTTGTGAAGCCGATTTTTGATAATTTATTTTTTGTCTTGAAATAGAGCAATACATTTCAAGGATTTGCTTAGTTCTAAGACATGAATCTGATAACATGTTTTTATGCTAACTTTATAAAGTTGTTTTCATGTGTTTAATAGTAGATTTGCATGGGTTTGGACATCTATATCTTCGCTAGAGCTTATTTGTCAAAGAATGTCTACTCCCCTTTCTCTCTTGTGTTTAGGTGATTTTAGGCCTAAAAGGAGCTTAAAAGGACAAATCTATCAAAGGCCCAAGGAAGCTCATTTACCTCATCATTAACTAGAAGTAAGGAAGGAAGTAACAAGGAAAAGCCCTGGAGCAATGCTTGGAGAAAGGCTGGAGCATACAAGAGGAAAGTCGAAATCACCAAGAAGATGCAATTCCTAAAGATCGAGTGTATGTGCAAACTCAACTGAAGGCTCCCCTTCACTCGCACGAAGAAGAGAGACTCAACTCAATCTAGAAAACTTTGTCTCTTCCACCAAGACTTGTCATGACATGCCTTCAAGTGTCAATCTAGTGAGGTCGTCAACTCGCCTGAAGAAGAAGTATATGTCACCTACTTCAATTTCAATTACAGTCGAGTAGATCTGGGCTCGACTCGGATGAAGAGGCAGACTGTTACAACCAACTCGGTCACGTGACAACGATTGGAAGGAATATTCCTTTTGGTGATTGTGGCAATCCGTGCCAATTTTAGCCTATATAAAGGGCTTAGATCTGTGTAATACACACAAACTCAGTTACCAATTCACTACCACAATTTAGATCAGAACTTAGCTCCTTTTATTAGTTTTAGAAATTTGAAGTGTTCTTTAGGATTTTGAAGAATTGACCTATTTTGATCGAGTTTGGAGCTTGCAACCCTATAACTTTTGTTCGGTAATTCCGATCTTCTTGAGTATTGTTACTCATTTCTACTCTTCTTGTTTTCTATGAATTCGATTTCTAATTATGTGATGTTTGATTTTTCGGTCAACATGAGTGAGCAGTTCTTCGTTAAGGATTGGGGAGGATAAAGGAGAGGATAAACCGATTGGAATACTAGATTCCAATCGGTTTATCCTCTCCTTATGCTAAACTGTGTTTAGATTGTTCCTCTCGTGCACTTTGTTTAGTCTTGTTTCTTGAATCTATGTATTGATAATTGGCCGGGTAGTATGGATGAGACGCATAAGTAACTCCATTTCTAGTGATGAATATTTAGATACCAATATTTACTAGAGTTTGTATTTCAATCATGCCAATAGCAAAAACCATGTGAGGTTTGATTGATTACTTGCTTGTAAAGTGTTAATCAATGCTAGATCACTTCGTTTTATACTTGCAAATCGCAAAACACCATGTGATGCTTGTTTATCTCGAATTGAATCCTAGTAGTGACCGTAGTTGTCTCATATCTTGTGAATATCAAACACCGTACCATGTGACATTTGATGTTTGAATGACTCGTGCTTAGATTAATCATTTGCCTAACATACATACTACCGTTTAGTCATTATTTACTTGATGGCTTGAGTAAATAGTTCTCACTATGTGGCATAATATCATAATTTGGCATCATTAGAAAGGGATTAGAATAATTAGCCCCAACCCCTAATTATTTCATAATCTGATATCACCCGATTGCATACTGTATTTTTGACTCTGACGAGTTAAAAGCTAAAAGAATTTGGTTCAATTCAAGTTGACTGGTAACCCGATTGTAGTTACCCATTTGATTACAAACTTTTGTTTTCATTTTACAACACTTGTTTTTATCTACATGGCTTCTTGTAATGAGATGTGGAATTCTCCATGGAAAAACCTCCATTCTTTCATAAGTTCCATTTTAATCTTAGCAAAATCAATTGGTTCCCCAAAAACTCTACCAAGGGACGTATCTCTAAGTTTTAGGGTATTAGATTTGACCTTGTTGAGTTCTTGGATGTATAAATCAATTTCCGTTGAATCTTCACTTTTTCAACTTCCTTCACATCTACTGGGCAAACTTTGGTAGGGATTTTTTACTTGTCATCTTTGGTGATGTTAGGTTCTGAGTTTTTATTCAAGTTTCCCATTTTTGCTTGACTTGTTTGGCTAGGCTTTAAGGCCTCAAGCTAGTTTTTGGATTAGCAAAATCCCGAGGGAGGTTGTTCCCTTTGGCTACAATCATAGTTTCTGTAACAAGTTTTTTGAGATAAGTCGGATTAGTGGGATCCATGTTGGAACAGAAAGAATTTAAACATGGATCAGAGAAGGAGACTGAGACACTGAGAGGAAAGAGGTTGCAATGAAAGTGTAGAAAGACACTATAAACAAACATAAGAGGTAAATGGTGAGAGAAAAGAGTGAGATTGAGCCTCTTAAAGAGAGGCCCGATCAGTGTTCGAAAATGAAAAGCAAAACGTAGAAAGTAAAAGGCCAACAATAGACCTTCCACCAACCATCAGAAATCCACAACATAGTCATTTGTCAGCCCGAAAGCCGTTTACTGTTCCTCCATAGAAATCGCCAAATACCACGACGGGCCATGGAGGGGAGTACAATTATTAAGATTTTCTTCTTAGACTTGGATTTGTCCCTATTTCGTATAGTAGAGGCAAAACTCCAAGCCCTAACTCTTTTGATAGAAAATTTTCTATTACTTTTTCTTGATCGGAATCCATGAAAATCAGCGTTGTAAGAAAGTCTATTTCGTATAGTAGAGGTAAAACTCCAGTCCTAAATTAATATCTTATTTTTTATATTTTTTACCCTCAATTTTTTAATTAGAATTTATTTAAAAGTATTATAGTTTATAATAAGTGGCATTTCTATGCTTGTTTGAAAAATTTTAGTCGTATTTTATAATTTTATGTGATCTTGTCATTTGATAGCAGAGTCAAGTAGTTAAATAAACTTATAAAATTATTATAAATTCAAAAAATTGAGTAAAACTAAAGGTTTTAGAGAACTATCCTCACAATCAAACACCAAATGTAAAACATTTACTAAACTCTAGAGAAAGCCTCATGAAACCATTTTAAATACTATAACCGATGATGTTATAGATTTTAAAACTGGATTAAGTTGCAATTAAGTCTTTAGAAAAATAGATACGTGATCTCTACTATTTTACTAGCTATTAAAGAACAAAACAAAATAGTTCTTGAAATCAGCAATAAAATTTGATATATTGGTGCTACACCCAATTTAAAACTTCAAACGAAGAAATCAATATGTTTTCCTTATAATTATCTATTTCAAAACAAATATCCCCAAAAGAAATTAGTAGTAGCCAACTTGAATATAAAAAAAGCCTGAAAAGAAAGAAGAAACAAAAGAAAAAGAGAAGAAAAAAAAACTCCCAAAGATACGCTTGATATGTATGACGCAAAAATGAGTTCAAAAGTGGTGACAAATATGATTATTACACCAACGAAGATGAAATGATTCAACATTTGGGTTAATTAAGGTAAAAGACCTAAATCATACCCTTTAGTGAAGTTAAATAAAATTTAGATAAAAAGAAGGAAAACAAGTTTTAGATGTTAACGAAGTGAAAGAAGAAGTAATTCCAAACAAGAGGTCAATAAGTCCACAAGATCTTGTTATCGAGATTATAAACAAGGATTTATGAGGCAACGAAGACCTAATTTGAATCCCATTGAGTTTTTTGAATGAAAGAGTTGAGTTTAGAGTTAGAGTTATGCCAAACCATAGAGTATAGGAACACATAGATTGTTAGAAGGGCCTTAGGTACGTCTCTGGTGCGAAGTCCTTGCAGCGGAAACGATTTAAGTACTTTAGAAGATTAATACATTATTTATATGTAGTGAAAACCTCAAATTACCAACTAGTATTTTGAGATTAAAAAAAAAATTCCCTTCCCAACTATACTAGGTCGGACTTCAAATTTGATCATTGATTACTTATCTTGGTTACACGACAACATTTGAACTACACTCCTTTGAACCTAGATAACTTAATCCAATACAAACTCAATAAGTCTACACTAATTCCCATAAAAGCTTTCGTTATCTTCCTTCAAGCTTCTTGGATGTCTCGAGCTCTTAAGTTTGATCTCCTCTCGCAATGGTGTGTGAAATATGTTTGTGAAGCATTAACCTAATCCGTAGGCTGACATTTAGTATACATATATATAGCGTAAGATAAGATAATGTTTTACCTATAATTAGTTAGAATAGTATATTTGATTAAGATCTCCAAGATACATTATATCCTAAAAATGTGATGTAATAACAAGATATGAAATATTCTAAGATAAGTAGCATAATCTTCTCTAGTATTTTATCATTAAATATACATAGAATAAGGTTCGATATTATACTTGGATTGCGGAAAATGGCTACGAAATGAAGGTTTTAGATGAAGAGATTACTGGAGGGTCGTCGCACTATCAAGTTCTTTGGGGAGAAGAAAAGTTGAGTGACGAGGTAGAGAAGAATAGGCTAGCTTTATTCCAAAAACCGCAAGCGAGACAGGCTAGATATGGATAAGAGACGGACAAGGTGCCCGTTTGGCTTCCCCTATGAGCCCGCCTTAAGTCGTTTGCTCCCCGTATGGAATTTTAGCTACTTGCGGCATTTTGATTACCTCCCCATCTAGAGGCGGATAATAGACATGCAAGGTGCTTGTCTAGCTTTCACACGGGGAGCACACGGAGTTAGAGTTATGCCAAAACATTTTGATTTCCTCAATCCTCTTCAAAAATGTAAAAACATGAACAAGTATGCAATCTCAAAGGAGAGTAAATCGTAAGTTCTAGATAATCAAAGCATATAGGAAAACATTCATGAAAAAGAATAAACAAAGAATATGTGCATAAGGCTAAAAGAAACTTCACTAGGCAATGTCATGAAACAAGGCTAAAAGAAACTTCACCAGGCAATGTCACGAAACAAATTTGCTAATCATTACACTCAATACTCAATGACATATACAAGGTTAAAGGGCGAGATATCGAGCATCCTCAACCGGTATAGTATAGAACTATAAAAAAAAAAGAGGAATCACATTTCTAGAAAATAAGTAATGTGTGTAAAAAATATCACTATTTCCTTTATGCCTTTTTATATGGAAAACTCTCATTTTCTATGTTCCGGTATCTACCTTGGTTTTTCTATGTTTCAGACATTTTCAATGCTAAATACACCGAAATCACATCCTCCCTTAAGTCAAAGCTTAAAGACAATCAAAATGACTAAGGAACTAGAACACAAAGTCTACCCTCAACTACTTTGAAGAAGAGAATCGCGAATTACAAGACAATGCAATTTACGATCACCGTTATAACCAGGTTACGGTCAGGGTTACGGCTGTAAGGTAGGCGTAATGATCATCGCGAGAGCGTAAGAAGCCCAATTTGCGACCCGGTCCAAAAGAAAGAGTTAAGTTCAACGTTACGGTCAGTTACGTCCTTTTACGGACGTAACTGCCCGTAAGGGTGAACATAACGCCTTATCCATTCGTCTGCGGCGCAAGCTTTAGTTTCCCGATTTTATTTTAAGTGATAGTATCGAAATATATGTGTTTTCTACCCGGTTATTCATGACATTTTGCAAGTCTTTTGGCAAGATATATATTCCTATAGCGTTGAAAGCGTTCATATTGTATGTTCGGTATCTACTTCTAGTTATTTCATGTTTCAGGCTTTTAAGGCTCGATATGAAGTAAATAACACACCTTCCACTCAAAGACACTCGAATAACCCGTTATCCCTTGAAGTCAAGCTACAAGGAGACGAGATTACGAAGACTAAAGGATTAACAACCTAGAGAAATTGTCTACAAATTCTGAGCAAATGCCGAGTTAGAAGATTATGACTTCCCATGCATCCAAGAAGATCATATCAATAATAAGAAGAGATTTAAAGACGAAAGACAGGCCTACCTCAAAAATTCAAGTATGGGGTAATTCCCAAAAGAGGTGAAAAGAAATGAAAAAATTCAAGTATGGGGTAATCCTCAAAAGAATGTCAAAAGTCTTGACGATTTGAAGCACAAATAAAGCTCCCAAAAATATTTTCAAGACTAGTAGAGATGATAAAAAGTTCCCGCTAGAAAATTTTTGCAGAACATCAAGAAAGAGCTCATGCAGAAGAATCATGCTCCGGTTTGTCCTAACAAAAAGAGACACAAATTTCTAAATGGTAAGACGCTCTACAAGAAGTATACATCAAGTATGAAGAGTTTGTGAGTTCTAGTGAAAAGGTGATTGATCGAAGTGGATTAGTTTTGAAGAAAGGAACCGACATCCTGGATATCACTAGCCTATTTTAGCCTACTCTTTTGGCTTACCAACATCACTACTCATTGCCCCATCATTCCCGTTACACCTTACAAGAGACCTCATGATTTACATATGTTTTGAGATTTTCTTTGACAAGTAGCGGAGTTTAAGAACACCTTGACAAGCTTATGGCAAGACCTTCATCTTTTTGTTGAGTTTGAGCAACAACCCTAAACACACTTCGGTGAGTTGAGTTATACACATATCCTTAGAGAGGTTTGGGAAATATTCTTAATCTTTCTTTCTTGTTCTTCTAGAACAATGATTGCTTACTATATATGATGGTTTGGTTTGAAATGTTACTTGTTTTTCCTAGCTGAGGCATGCTCTTGCTACATCACACAGTTTTTCGATGTTTATATCACTCGAGGACAGGTAAGAACTAAGTCTGAGGTATTTTGATAGCATCGAAATATACGTGTTTTCTACCCAGTTATTTATGATGGTTTGCAAGTCTTTTGGAAAGATATATATTCCTGTAGCGTTGAAAACGTTCATATTGTATTTTTGGTATCTACTTCCGATTGTTTCATGTTTAAGGCATTTAAGGGTCGATATGAATTAAATACCACACCTTCCACTCAAAGACACTTAAAGAGCCCATTATCCCCTAAAGACAAGCTAATATGAGATGAGATTATGAAGACTAAAGGATTAACAACTCAGAGAGACCGTCTACAAATTCCAAGAAAATGCCAAGTTAGAAGATTATGACTTCCTGACTTCCCGTGCATCCAAGATGATCACATCAATAATAAGAAGTCACGAGATTTAGAGACTAAAGAACGCCCCAACTTAAAGACAAAGTCTAACCCAAAATTCCCACGTTGATGGTAACGTTACATTCACCCTTACGGTCGTAACAAGGCATAAGGTTTAACGTAACGATGCCGCTGAAGACAAAATTTGACGACTTAATATTTTCTAGGTTTTCGACTGTCTTGCGACCTAGGGTTAGAGGCATCCCGGATCCAACAATCCAATCTCCTCCACAATTTCAATAGCATTAGTTAGTTTCAAGGCCAGATACCATAACCGTTCTTCTTCTTCTTTCTTTTTGGTTTCAATAAGACGTCATTGTACGGTTCTCAACTTTTCAATAGTAGATTTAAAGGTCAGACTTGTTTTGTTATTCTTTCTCTTTGAGATTTATATTATGCAAAGTTTTCTTCTTGCATTCTATCTATCTCCTTGCTATATGTTTAACTAAATCTCCTTCGACCTAAGGGTTCACTGGACCCTATGATAGATCGATGGCGACTGTGTATGTGAATTTTTGAATTAATATCAGCAAAGTTTATGTTTCTTTTCAAAGGGCTTAATTACCTACCTTTGAATTACCTTCGTTTACCAAAGTGCCGTTCTTGATTGGTTTAGATTAAACAAAGTGAAGAGCCAAACAATTTTGTTTTATCGGATGTTTTGAAAAGAACTTGGTTTTGAGAGTAGTATTGTTTTATCAAAGCTTCGAGGATTCTTAATCATCGTAGAATTATTCGGTATTTGCACCTTATAAATTGATGAACCTCATGATAAGGCTTATCTAGGTCTTTTCTAAATTTCTAAATGCTTATGGATTTTCCTATACTGGCCGAACAGTCGGATTAAGGGCTACACGAGTTGGAAAGCACGGTCTTCGTTTGTTTGTGCCCAAGATTACTTTATATGGTTACCTACATAATTGCTGATTGAAGTTCATATTATTTACATATGCGTTGCTATGAAAGTCTATCATAGTGGTCATGTAATACATCTTTAGATCGCTTTGCTAATTCATATCTTCATATCTTTTACATTTATATTGTTTGTTACCAACAATTCACCTGTTTATCCTGTTTTTATCTTAGTCTATTAGTTTATTTGTTCAAGTAAAACAAACATAGTCCTTGAGTTCGATAACCCGTATACTATAAGCTAGTGATCCCGTATCCTTGCAAAGGATATAGTTTTATTACAGTAAAACTTACACGATCAAGTTTTTGGCGCCGTTGCCGGGGACTATTGATAGTTTTGGTTGTATCCAATAAACCTATGCTCTAAGTTTTCTTTTTCTTGTTACTTTTTGTTTTTATACCTTTTCACTTTTCTCTAAAGATAGCGTCAAACCTACAATGGGGGACGCTAATCTACCACCTGCCTTATAATTTAGGACGAATCCTAAACAATCCATTCCTGCTTCTGCTTGGGTATCCCCGGAAGATAATGGAGAATATGTTCTTAGTGCTTCAACAATAACACTAATTCGAGATAACCCATTCAACGGAGAGCCAAATGAAATTCATCATCAACACTTGAAGAAATTTGAGGACATTATGAACACCATGCAGTTTCGTAATGTAACCGAAGACTCTATAAGATTGTGAGCATTCGTTTTCTCCCTAAATAGAAAAGCAAAAGAGTGGTTTTTCAAAGAACCAACATGTAAGTATTCTTCTTGGAAAAAGTTTACCACAAAATTTCTTAGTACTTTCTTTCCACCTAACAGGACGTGGCAGTGTAGAAAAGTTATTTCAAGTTCCGAAATGCCAGATGGAGAAAGACTACCCGGTGCTTGGAGAAGATTCACCGACCTGCTAACCCTCTGTCCACATCACGGGTACTCGAATAATGTCTTGTTGGAAAATTTTTACGGTGCTCTCAACGAAAAAACTCACGAAATGGTAGACTTTGCAAATCACCATCGATTTCCTTATTTACCCATCAATGAAGTATGAAAGTATCTAGAAGAGAACTCTCTTTTCAAGGAAGCACGTCCAGTTAAAAAAAGAGGATCAAAGAAGTAAAGAGGTAAAGAGTGTTGAGGTATGTGATGAGTGTCAAAAGTGTCATATATTCCTTTATGTTTTCATGCATTTCATAGCCTCTTTTCCATCTCACATATACCTTTTTATATGGAAAAGTTCCACTTATGTATTTCGGTATCTACCTCGTCGTTTTTGTGTTTAAGGCTTTTAGGTGCTAAATGCATCGGAATTGCATCCTTCCTAGAGTTAAAACATCCAAATCATCAATATGCTCAGGAGCTGGAACATAGAATCCTCACTTCTTCCTACACTCGGAGATTCAAAGAACAAAACGCAGATTTTCGGACCCTTACTACTATGTGACACCCGTAAGGGGGCGTAAGGGTTGAGCTCTTCACAAAAAATCCAGAAACGACAGATGGGCCCATCAAGAAGGTTACGTCCCCTTACATTGGGTTACGCCCATAAGGGAGCGTAAGGCTCAACGTAACATCCTATCTTCAACCGCGGCGAATGCTTCTTCTCCAAGTCATTATTTTAGGATGTTTCTTAAGTTTTTGTAAACCCTAGATGCCATGCTCCCGTATATAAGCATGCACGAGGGTTCTATAAACTCACCTACACGTCATTTACCCTTCATTAATTGAATACTATAACTAAAGCATGCTGGCTAGTCATGGTTTGGAAGGATTAGCCCCTAAACCTAGTTTTTTTTCCATATATTTGATCCCTTGTTTGTCACTTTCTTTCGGTTACTCAACTCAACTCTTAATCATTGATCCTTTGATCACCCATTTTGCTTTCTTTTACACACTTAAATTGCCTTGACTTTGATTACAATCAAGCTATATAGAGTCCTTGTGGAATTTGACTTTGATGTTATAAATCATATGCTACATTGACAATGGTTGCGCACTTGCGATTTTATGTGATTTTTGAGCTTATATCCAACTCAAATTATGTCTCACTACCAAGCATCTAAACGATAAAGAACCCCAACACCGAACCTTGGACAAGTAAACGTTATGTGAATATTCCCTCGATAATCTTCAACAACTTAGTGTATGATCATTGTGGTGAATAGAAGCCATTTCTGCAACATATTTTGCCTCGGCGTCCCAAAATGACATCATTACATTGTTCACCTTCAATGATGCAACTAGAAGGTCATGGTATAACCTTGACCCAACACTTCTACAAACATTCCATTTGACTAGACCTCCCAACAACCTAGAACTTCCATAATGTTTCTTCCCTTACTAGGTGAGGGGACTAGACAAGAAACCGGTTCTTGTACATTATCCAAACCATCAAGATGTGTGTCCAAGTCCACAAGAGTGTCAATGAGCCAATCTTCCATCCCATTTCGATCGGACTCGATCATCAAAATCTCCCGGAGTTGTTGTATTTAAGATGTTTGGGTCTTGAACAACGGGGAACATGTCATTGTGAGGCCAACATAGTGAGAGCCTATAACAATGGTTCTTGACGGCAAGAAATTCATCATTGGCTCAACCTATAGGCTTAACCATGACGCTTGAAGACCCAATAGTCATCGTTATTGCATGTGGCATATCATATCACATGTATTCAAACATTAACCCCTGTTTGGTTGTAACTCTGGAAATGAAAACAGAATGGAAATAAATCTAGTCCACATTGGTACCTTGTTCATGAAATCATTTCATATGGTTTCATGCAAAATGCACTTGCTTCTCCCATTTTATTACCCAATAGGGTATCAAAACTATTCAATTTCTATTACAATTACTTCAAACCATAAAGAATGGAGTAAATTACACAAAACCACCTCTTATTCACTCCATTTTTCACTTAACCACCTCTTATATAATTTTTTTCACTTAACCACCTTCTATTTAAATTTTGTTATAAAATGCCACCACTTACCCAACCCGTCAGATATTCCGTTTGTGAGGGCCACACAATAGTTAAACTAGTTAGTGAATCTTGATTAAAAATTGTTTAATGAATCTTAATTAAAATTTGAAACCTGACAGTTGAACTCCCAAAATACAATATTTAATCTCCTCCCTTGTGACATGTTTGTCATGGCCAAAGAACAATTTTTGTTGCCAACAATTTGCTTTACTGAATGCTTCATATCAACATCGCACAATCTAAGGAGAAGCACATAACAATTCGAAGATTTAACTCTCAGCACGGTGAAATGGTGAAATCGTATTTAAGCATATGATTGACAGTGCCGACATTTTTCAATTCTAATAAAGAGAGAGTTTCTTCAATTGCTTAAACACGGTTAAACAATTGAACTTCACACGGGATTAAGACATTTGATTACCAATGCGGCGAAATCGTCGCCGATGACAATTGAACACACAACTAAGATTGAACTTATCTACCCAACAAAGAAGAACTAGAATGGAGATTTCTGTTGTGCTGGTGCTTTTTCCTTCTTTCCGGTTGCTTCTCGATGGCTAATTTGTAAGCCAATTTTGCGAAGGTGTGAACAACGATCAAAATCGCGATGAGAAGAGGTATAGATTTTGAGATCCATGATTCGTCGAGATCGGTTGCGCTCTGTCCATTGTAGAAGACGACCCAAACCATTCGTAGAAAGAAAGAGGAGAGAGTCTTGTCACAACCTTAACTACCTATCGACAATGGAGGAGACGACAATGGAGGAGAGGGTTCTTCCTATTCGTGGGCTACTTTTAAGTATCTAGGTTTCAACTTTAAATAAACAGAAAAAACATATATTAATCAATAAATTAGAATTAATTTAAGGTATATCCCTATTTTAATCAATAAATCAATATTACTGACTTAATTAATTTTTTTGTGGCCCCTACCGACGGAATATCTAACGGAATATTTAAGTGGTGGTATTTTGTTAACAGAATAAAATAGAAGGTGGTTAAATGAAAATAATTTTATAAGAGGTGGTTAAATGAAAGTAGGGGTGAATAAGAGGTGGTTTTCTGTAATTTACTCTAAAGAATAATTTTCAAAAACTTCATGAACATGAATATACGTATGGACTAGCTAGATACGTTTCCATTCAGTTTCCGTTTTTGGAGTTCAAACCAAACGGACCCTAAGTAGAATATAAATAAATAAAAAAGAAAGCTTAGAAGCTCAAATGGTACATACCTCCGACTTTCGTTCTCACCACTCTGCACTCATACTAATGCATATTGCTCCTCGTAGTCCAGTTTGAGTCAATCTCTCCATACTATAGCGTCAACCACAACATCCCCACCCATGTTATTGTACTAGTTTTTTAGGGCGTCATTCCTGCAATTCACCTTCGTCCTCTCCTTCAAAGCTTACATCAAATAAATCTAAGTAAAACTATTTGTCCCATTCTACTTTTAGTAAACAATTAACATTTGTAGAAGTACACCCTTGTAAGAGCATATATATATATATATATATACGAGTGTGCATACGGTCCGGACCAGACCGGACCGTAAACCCGCTAAACACGTATCAATCTGCACTCATACTAATGCATATATCTAGGAGTGTCCCATTCTACTACTGTACAAAATATTTACATAGTTTTGTTATAGTTTTCATCTTTTGTGTGGGCATATGATATATCCACACAAAAAATTTTGTTATTCTCCTTCCTCTTAAATCTACCGCTTGTCTTAATTATCGTTATCGAATATCATGCAGTTGAAATTGAATAACCATATACCGAATTGTTGAACCAACCAAGACCACTTAAACTTGTTGCGCATTTACTTTCTCCGCACGCACGTGCGCGCACACGCACACGCACACATACACACACGCACCCACGAGGTGCACTAAAGCCACCGGCATTCACCTCCATTTGAATCAACTTTCTAGATCCTTCGCTTACGTGAGTATGATGCATACTAAGTCCATATTAACTCTAATTATTTAAGTCCAACTAACTCTAACTAATTACACCCAAAATATAAATTAGCCTAACAAGTGAAAACCTAAATATAATATCTTACTAGTTGTATCTTCTTCGGCTATTTAACTAAAATGTGTATGATTTTTTTTCATTCAATTAACCCAGATACCCTGCATATTCTACAATCGGCAACTCGATCGTCTCTTCTCAAAGGTTGCCTTCGCACAATTTCTCCTATTATCTAATCATTCACCGATGTAAAATTTACTAGGACACCGAAAATATTATTTTATTAAACACAATTTATATATTTATTTAGTACTTAAAAGTTAAAATTAAGCCTAAATCATTTGCAATCATGCTTTTCTACCTGTCTTAAGTCGTTCAGCTTGTAGTTTTGTTTTTTAATATTAAATAACTAAAAAATCTTTTTATTTTTTACGAGCAATGACTAAATAACTAAAAAATGTAGGTTGAATGTGATTGATGACCGGTTCACCACCCGTTTAGCATAACCAACTTTCATTAACACCCACCCCATACAGATCATATACAATTTCCTACCCAGGGTGGCAAAAACCTCTTTCTTTCTTTTTTTTTATTTATTAATTATTGGTTAGTTTTTTATTGTTTATTATAATTATCTAGCTTATCATATTATAAGTCAACACTTTAAAACCTCTTAGTTTCATATTGCCTATTATTTATTGTAATTATGTTATGATGAGTTCATGGTTGGGCGGTGTATTTTTTCTCGCCCGGATTTACGACTAATTCAGACTAACGATGCCAATTTTTTAATAATTTTTTCATCTGCTACTTTTTTGTTTAAATTTTGTATTACTCTTTCAAAATTGCACACCTTTAATTCATTTCCCCCCCTGCTTATCAGCTATTTTATACTAATAAATATAATGTGTAAACTAATAATAGATTAAACAAAAATAAAGTAAGAGACCAACGTGCATGTATTATATGAAAACGTCAATATTATGAGTAGTATAAATACGAACTAATAAAATAAACAATATGAACTACGAGGTATTCAAGGTACATATATAATAAATATGAACTACCACTTCATAATTCTAAAATAGTTTATGAAATTTTGTACAAAAATTGTTTTAAAAAAATTGAGAAGATTTGGTTTAAAGGATGGGATCTATTTTATACTTCAAGCGTTTTTAATTATCATATAAAGTTTCAAATTCAATATATTTTCTAGATAAAGGCCGTTGTACATATATGTTGTGATTGCGAAATCATCTTCACATTTGTGGATGTTAAATAATAAAAATATTAAACTAATTTCTAAAATAAAATTAAAATCCTAACCTTATCATTTATCAAATATATTAAGTTACTAAATTAATCATATAAGCTAATATATTATATTAGCTAAAGTAGAAGACGTAAGTTTTACTTGTTGTGCACCAAATTATTGTGCAAAAAAAGATTTTAAATTTTTTTTAAGGGTTGTTCTTAAGGGTTATGAATTTTTTAAAAAGTTTTAGCTTAAATTGTTTTAAAATATCAATTAACAAATTTAAAATTTTATATAACTACAATTTATGCATTTAATCAAATTAATAAAAAGAAAATATTAAACATTCATGTTAATTATTATAAGAAGAGAAAGAGCGGGAGCAAAGAGGAGGATACCAGGAACTCAAGAAGCAAGCTTTGATGATCCACAACATAGGGCCCGCAAACATCGAGTCTACTCTCTACATCATCAACGCAGGAACGACCTTTATCGCACGAGTTCCTACGAGTGATGTTTCAGCATGTTCTATATTGCGTTTTATTTGCATGGAACTTATATCCTATATCATGATCTTGATATTGTTGATGGTTTTACTGAAAACCGCACAACTATTTATAGGATTTTCTCAACTTTTCCATGGACATACATACTACTCATTTTGCCACTTTGAGTCCGATTGTTTCGTTTGAGGACATTGAGTGTAAGGTGTAACACCCCAAATCCGTAGGACTCGGAGTGCTACTGAGCTAGGATCTCATAATGGATCCTGACCCTAGCCTGACAACAACTTCACTGAATCTTACAACAAGACATCAATAGATTAAAACAAAATCCATGGTCTGCAGAAGGTGCAGCTGGTCCCAGTAATGCCAGCTCCTCCTGAAACCTCCTGATGGCCTCAAAGACTGGTACATCCTCAAACCCAACCTCAATAAAATCTCGCAGTTTTTCCCTCCTCAGTGAGGCAGGGCAGAAACGCTCTCTAATCATCGTCCTCATCTGATCATAACTGGTAACCTGACCCCGTACTGATCTCCACCAGTGTTGTGCCAAGTCTCGGAATAAAGTCTGAACCAGCTCGATCTGTCTGTCAGCTGGACATCGAATAGACTCTAGAGCTGAGTCTACATGCCCGATCCAGAGCTCAACCTCCAACCCCACCTTCCCAGTGAAAGGGGGTACACCCATCTGATGGAATGCCTTCAACCAGGTATCTGGTCTAGGCCCTCTATGCTCCTCCAATGCTTTGGCAATCTCAGCAGCAGGTACCTGTACAGCTGGTACCTGAGTAGCGGTGTGGGACCTCTCAGATGGTCCCTCCTATGCCTGTAAATCAGGGGCACGTCTACCGGCTCTGGCAGCCTCCTCAACACGTCTGATATATGCTCGGAACTCTGATCTCCCCATGGAGACACGATCAGACTCGCCAGACTAGGCTCTCTGTGGCCCCTGTCTCTCAGCTGCCCCGTTCATAGTCTCAGGAACGGCGCTCTCAGCAACCTCCTCATGTATCTCTCCCGCATGTGAACCGTCAGCAGGAGTCTTACCCCGTCCTCTACCTAGAGGGGGTCTACCTCTACCTCGCCTAGCTGCAGGTAAGGCTCTAGTCTGAACCATCTACAGAAGACGTAAACCTATCTTAGAAGGCTATATATATGCCAATGTATAGATATATCACAGATCAATTACAACAGAATATCTATATATATCTATACCGTCGAGATCTTCAGAGGGGCGATGGTTCACATACACGATATCCCAAAACATTTGTACTCATTTCAAAACCAAAAACCTTTTGAAAAGTCAGACCCCTTTCGGGTTCTGTTTATTTATCTATTCGAACTTTATTGCAGATTACTAGTGTCATTGTTGTCAACCTGGGCTCTGATACCAACTTTGTAACACCCCAAATCCGTAGGACTCGGAGTGCTATTGGGCTAGGATCTCACAATGGATCCTAAACCTAGCCTGACAACAACTTCACTGAATCTTACAACAAGGCACCAATAGATTAAAACAAAACATAAAAACTGATATGTATATACATGTCAAAAGGATGATATAGAGTACTGCTGAGTACAAAGTCAAACTGAAATCCGTACAATAATGATAAACCCAAAATCCCACGAATACGCCCAGTGTATGGAACCCTCAGCAGATCACCCCTCTGGATCACTCTGCAGCTCTCCTAACCTGCAAAGGATCTACAACACGGTATAAAACCGTTAGCTAACTATACACATATATAAGAAGATGCTAGAGCACAATCACATATCAAAAATAATAAACACTTCAGCATGATATCAAACATTTACCCGGTTTATTATCTTTAATAAGTCGAATCACTTAATCGTATAAATAGATGTATATGAAGATATGTGACACGAGGAATATAATCCCCGCCTTTGAGTGCTCTAGCCAGCTGGAGTAGTATCAGCACACCTCCCGTGTACACTATGGGAGTGGTGAGGGTCCTTCCCGTATATCAGATTTGGCCTGACTATAGAGAACCTCCCAGACTCCACTACGGGATGAAAGGGAAAGGTTATCACGGCCACTACAATGGGCGTACAGTATAACATAGGTCGGTGACCATAATAACACATGCTATAAAGCATATAACACACACACCACTCAAGCATACATCCAATATAAGGATAGTAGCTAAGTAAGTCCTATGGACTTACCTCAATCTCATAAGTAAACTCAACCACGATCAACTCTCCAACTTGTCCACTCCAAACTGGAGGACAACACGGCCTATACAAGGCATACATACATATATATCACAATCCTATCACACAAAGGGGTCACACCTAGACCCAAGGGATCCATAAGGATCATATCCAACTTGTAACCTCAAAGCCGTAACCGGCATATCTATATCATACTCATCATAAACCGATACCTAGCATGGTACTAGTTCCCTCATACTAGGAAAGGAAAGGAGCTACCCAACTATGGGTAGTCCCGGGATAAGATGCACCTGCGTGATCAAGGGACGCAGGGGCGGAACGCAGGAAACCGCGGGCGCGGTGGCACTCAACCGCGGGGGCGGTGACAAGGGTCGCTGGCAACGCAGGCACGGCGTTGGCACGGCGCGGGCGCTGCGGCACAAGGTCCGCAGGGGCGGTTACTTCTGGCCGCAGGAGCGGCAACACTGCAGAGGGCGATTCCGTAGTTTCTCCTCGGCTCTTCCCGTGATCAAATCCCGCCTTTTCTCTTCCAAATTCACACACAAACATGTCCATACACATACTAACATCAATACCCTTAGCATACATCTAATCCTAAGCTAGAACGATTGAATCAAAGAAGAAGAGAAGGAAAAGAAGCAAGAACTCACCACTACTGAAGATCCTAGGCTGCAGGGAGGATCAACACACACCAAAGCTGGCTTCCAAGCTCAACAACACACACACTAGCATCATCATCAACCACAAAGTACAACAACTCTCTTCCAAACCAAAGGAAACCAAGACAAGATCAAGGTGAAGCAAGGGAGAAGCAAGAAGAACGTGGGAAGCTGAAGAAAGGAGTGAGGATGGAAACCCTTGATCAGCCAAGAGCAAGGAAAAACATAAGCAAAGGTAAAGCACGGGTCAACGAAGTCAACAAAGCCGGCTGCAGCCGCCAGAATCCGCAGGCGCGGTCTTCTGAGCCGCAGGGGCGGCACCTGGTGCCTGCGGGTGCGGAAAGGCCAGTCTCGGCCCAAAGCCAATCTCGGCTATGGTCCGATCTCGGTCCGAAAGAATAGGGGTCTCACATAAGGCAACATTGAATGTTGATTTATCCCTCCTTACTCCTACCCCCAACGTTCTCAATAATTATCTCAAGGATTTTTTCTCATCTCTTCGCCATGAGAAACTAGTATTATTAGAGGTTGAACTTCTGCCTTAACTAACGGGTGTTGTGACTTATCGTTTCCTGTTTATACCACATGGGAAGAAATGCGGCCATAGCCGGAATCAAGTCGGAACATCTCGGATTTGTGGACGAATCATTTTCAAGAGGGAGGGAATGATGCATGAGCATCCCGGAGCTTAACTTCACTTGCAAGCAGGAAGAGAAAGAGGAAGCAAGTGATGATATGAAGAGCTAGGAAGAAGCATTTGCATGGTATGAGAAAATGGATTAAACTACATGGACCTCACCTTGCAAGCCAAGGAACACATTCATGGAGGCTAGCAAGAGGAGGCAAGATCACATGCAAAGGATGTCGTGAACGTGTAGAGCTCTTCATGTACAAGAGAGGACATTCCCATGCACCCCCATGCATTGCTAATCGATGACTAGCATATAGGAGGAGTATACGGATTTGCATGGACACGTATAAGGAGTTGCGTTGAGATGGACGGATTTACATGGATTCACGTGGTCGGATGTGCATGGATTCACGTGGTCGGATGTGCATGGATTCACGTGGAGAGATGCATGAAGATGGCCGATATATTAGAGAGAGTTAGGTCAATTTAAGTGGCTAATTTTGGACTTATTTAGATCTTCTTTTCTAACCCATGTTAGACATCTTTTAATTATGAGCTTATTTTTAATTTCTTGTTTTTGGGCTTTTAGGTTAGTTTTTTCGGCCCTTATCTTTAAACAAACCCTAGAGCGAGTAGATAACGCCCGAATGCCTATATTTGGCCGCCTATGTCAACTTTTGTTTAGGCACCTTTCAATCAATAAATACGTATACTTTTTAGTATTTCTTTGCTCGTGGAATCGAGTGTCTTCGTGAGAAGATGAAGTGAATATGTAGAATCATATTCGAGGCGGGTGGAATCTCGTTCGTTCATAGCTAAGATTGCTTTGAGCTTTGTCATCTTGTTTCTTGCAAGTTGGTCCTTTTGTTTCAACTTCATGCAACTTCTCATGTTTTGGAAACAATTGTTTCTCTCTGTGTGAGATTATAGCTGAAGGGTTCTATGCTCATTCTTGTTTGTGTGTTAGGGTCATCGAGTTCCAGGGTGCTTCAAGTCTCGCTTCTAGAGTCTGACCAAATCTATCCATCACGATCTATCCATCTTCATCGGATTATTTCGCCGTTTTCCCAAGCCTCCTCCGAACCTCCCCAACCATTCTACTAATTAAACCTCATTTGCTCAATCCTTGTAATAAGGATTGAGAATAGTTTTTGGTGTCGAAAGATCAGCTAGCAACCACATGGCTAATTCCCGTATCAAGATGGTTTTGTTACAATTTTTAGTTTTGTTTTGTAAGGTTGTTATAACTTGAAAATTTATCTTAATATACTTTCTAGGGTACAAATTGTTATTGTTTTAATTAGATTCAAGAGAGATAGATAAGATACACTTTAAATTCCACGAAAGAGTAAAATCATGAATAGCCGAATATGAAGTTAAGGAACTCGTCAATGTATGGTTACTTGTGAGGCACAAGAATTCCTAATCAAGGAGTAAGCATTAAGAGATCTAGAAAAGAGATAGACAGAAGATAATTGAAGAATTGAAGGAGGAGGAAGAGGAGAAACCTTACTTACGTAGCCTTCAACACTAATTGGGACTAGGGGTTAATGTTTTTCAGTTAAACACCGGAGCTAGAGAAATATATATGCCATCTAGTCAAGACTCCTTGGAGAGAAGAAGGGACTACTACGAGTAAACCTCAAAACTCTATATAAGTAACAAGGTTCTATTAGTACTAGGGTACTAGAGTATTTTTGTATTTTTTATGAAATTTAAACGAGAAGCTCGTTTGGGCTCGTATTGTATTCGTCTTGGGCTTGTAACGAGCTCAAACTACAAGATCGTATTATACTCATTTTATGATATGAATTTTCCCAAACATATTTTTTAGCAAACCGAGCCCGATTGACTTGTTTCATATAACAACCCTAGTTCTACTTTCCTATTCGTCGTTCTTGTTCAAAAATGATGGTATATATCCAAGCCTATACAAGATTTTCCTTATGCAATATCAACCATTTATTATTATGAAGGTATCCGATTAAGTTTCATGTATCAACTCAAAATTCTTTCACAGTGTGACCCTCTTCATAAGTTGTGATGGAGTGAGGAGAGAGTAAGTCAATACAATTTTGTTTGAAATTATTATGTTGGATAATTAAACATGTCTTATATCATCCATTTTTTTTAATGTTTTTTTTATCACGTACGCATTACACAATATATGCTTATCATTTGGGAAGACCGTTTTAATGACTTTGATGGGGGCTTGTATCTAGTCTATCGTAATCACGCTTGGTAGTAAATTACCGAACATTTTTTTTTCTTGATATTGAATCCAATGACCTCCTATAACAATTAACATCGGTTTTGGGAATTAGAAATCGGATAAGTAAACGTGAACAATTAAAATCAGGTAAGTAAAATCCGGTAACTAAGATCGGATAAGTGAAATCGGGTAACTGGATTTGAGTAATTAAACTTGGTTAGTATAAATACGAACTAATAAAATATAATGTGTAAACAAATAATAGATTAAAAAAAATAAAGTAAGAGACCAACGTGCATGTATTATATGAAAACGTCAGTATTATGAGTAGTATAAATACGAACTAATAAAATAAACAATATGAACTACGAGGTATTCAAGGTACAGACATAATAAATATGAACTAGCACTTCATAATTCTAAAATAGTTTATGAAATTTTGTAAAAAAATTGTTTTAAAAAGATTGAGAAGATTTGGTTTAAAGGACGGGATCTATTTTATATTTCACGGTTTTTAATTATTGTATAAAGTTTCGGATTTAATACATTTTCTAGATAAAGGCCGTTGTACATGCTTGTTGTGATTGCGAAATCATCTTCAAAACAGTTTAACACGGTGTTTGTTTGTGACAAAGGCGATTTTCGATTGTTATATGTGATATTCGTTGATCGTTGTTCATGATATTCAGGATCGGTCAATGAATTATGGAGGCCCTATGTGGATGTTAAATAATAGAAATATTAAACTAATTTCTAAAATAAAATTAAAACCTTAACTCTTTATCATTTATCAAATATATTAAGCTACTAAATTAATCAATATAAGTGTATATTGTATTATCTAAAGTAGAAGACGTAAGTTTTACTTGTTGTCCTAACGTTGATTCCACTTGTTGTGTACGAAATTATTGTGCAAAAACAATATCAACCTTCCACAAGTTGTTTTTAAGGCTTATGAAATTTTTATGAATTTTTTAGAAGTTTTAGCTTAAATTGTTTTAAAATATCTATTAAAAATTTTAAAATTTTATATAACTATAATTCATGCATTTGATTAAATTAATAGAAAAAAAAAATATTAAACATTCATTTTGATTATTATGAGAAGAGAAGGAGCGGGAGCAAAGAGGAGGATACCAGGAAGCAAGCTTTGATGATCCACAACATAAGGCCGGCAAACATCGAGTCTACTCTCTACATCCTCAACGCAGGAACGACATGTATGCCACGAGTTCCTACGATTGATGTTTCGGCATGTCCTATATTGGGTTTTATTTGCAGGGAATTTCTATCCTATATGCATGATCTTGATATTATTGATGGTTTTATTGAAAACCTCAAAACTATTTATAGGATTTTCTCAACTTTTCCATGGACATACATAGCTACTTATTTTCCCACTTTGAGTATGATTGTTTCTTTTGAGGACATTGAGTATATGGAAACATTGATTGTAGATTTATCCCTCCTTACTCTTTTCCCCAACATTTCAAATGATTATGAAGTTTTCTCTCTTCGCCATGAAAAACTAATATTATTAGAGGTTGAACTTCTACCTTATACTAACGGATGTTGTGACTTCTCGCTTCGTGTTTGTACCGTACATGAGAAAATGACGCCCGGCCGGAATCAAGTCGGAACATCTCGGATTCGTGGACGAATCTTTTTCAAGAGAGAGGGAATGATGCATGAGCATCCGGGAGCTTAACTTCAATTGCAAGCAGGAAGAGAAAGAGGAAGCAAGTTATGATATGGAGAGATAGGAAGAAGCATTTGCATGGCATGAGGAGATGAATAAACTACATGGACCTCACCTTGCAATCCAAGGAACACATTCATGGAGGCTAGCAATAGGAGGCAAGATCACATGCAAAGGATGTCGTGAACGTGTAGAGCTCTTCATGTACAAGAGAGGACGTTCCCATGCACCCCCATGAATTGTTCATCAACGTCTAGCATGTAAGAGGAGTAGACGGATTTGCATGGACACGTCTAAGGAGTTGCGTAAAGATGGACGGATTTGCATGGATTCACGTGGACGGATGTGCATGGATTCACGTGGAGAGATGCGTGAAGATGGACGATATATTTGAGAGAGTTGGGTCAATTTAAGTGTCTAATTACATAAATACTTTAACAAATTGTATATACAGTTAAAACAAATTACATATGAATTGTTAGTACAAACAATTGAACTATAATTGAATAAATTGCTTTGATAAAGATTAACCATTTCTGTGTACGAATATCCCTCGGGAAAGACACTTTTTGCCTCTACGTAAACGGATGAACAATATGGGGGATCAAAAACATCATACAATTCTTGAGTCAAAAAAATAGAGAAAAGGATTCAAATTGGTGATGATGTATCCCTTCGAAAATATGAACTAATAGAACAATCAATATGAACAAAGAACGCTCTTTCAACAAAACCCTTTTTCTTTCAACGCAACATTCATAATTGTTAGTACAAACAGTTTGAACTAATTGAACAAAAATATGAACTATTAGTACAAATAATATGAACGAGCAGCACTCTTTCAACAAAAGCCCTTCTTCTTTCAATTGAACATTCATATGAACGTTTAGTACAAATAGTGTGAATTAAATTGAACAAAAATATGAACTATTAGAACAAATAATTTGAACGAAGAGCACTCTTTCAACAAAATCCCTTCTTCTTTCGACGCAACATTTATATGAGTTGTTAGTACAAACAGTTTGAACTAAATTTTAAAAAAAAATATGAACAATTAGAACAAACAATATGAACGAAGATGCTCTTTCAACAAAAGAAAATTTATTTGTTAAAGTTTATCGACTTACAAAATCTTCAACGACTTCAGTTATCGAAAGAGTGTTTTGTGAAATATGTTTCAGGAACTTATTGTGTACATATGGTGATATTTTAGTTTTGAGCATTTTCAAAATTTCAAGGGCCGATTTATGAGAAATATGTTTCAGGAACTTATTTTGTGAATGACGCCTTGATTTTGCACTATTTTTTATTGATTGTATTTGTATATTTCGATTTAGCCCTTGATTTTTCTTCAATTTTGTTATTCTTCAGTCTATTATTTGTCTTCCCTCTAACGGTGCTTTATATCCCCGTTTCTTTTAAAAATTTTAGGGAAATTCCGGATGATACCCCTGTGATTTGGGATTTTTCGGATTTTGTCCAAAAGTTTTTTTTAGTTCGAACGGTGCCCTTTAACTTTACAAAATTTCGAATTTTGCCCAATTTCATTAAATCTACCAAACAATCCTTATCTTTATTAATGAAACAAAACCAAAAAAATGGTAGGTTTCATTCTCCAAAGTCACACAGGTTTCATTCGATATTTTCAAAGTCGGAAAAACGTTTTCTCTAGCTCCATTTGTAGAAGGCCGGCAACGACATCCCGATGTTCTATTTGTCACCGGCGGCGGTGTGGTGTAATTTTTGTCACCGGCATCGTCTTGACCTAAATCCCCTTCTCTTCTTTGCGTAAGAGTGTAAGACTATATGAATTGATTTTTTTGGTATACTGATTTGTTATTGGAATTGAATAATTCAGTATTTTGTTTCTGTATATGAAGATCCATGACTCTTTTGTTGATTTCCATGAAAATTGTTGGCTTGCCATGAAAATTTATTGTTTCTTGTTTTCTGTATGTGAAGTTTCAAACTTATGTCCCGGTGTTTGAGATACCGTACAACTCTTGTGGCATAAAGGCCGAGAAAGAGGCATAAAAACAATCATCGAGAAACAAGTCAACAACTAAAAACAAGATAAGGAGAAAATACAACGGATACATTAAAAGGTTAAAGCATGAACATCAAAGTTCTTTCAAATATGAGGTTGGTGAGGGGACGAGTCAAGCTCTACAAGAGAAGAACTGTTGGAAAGCAATTACAACATGACTCAAAACTATATAATACTAAAGCACACAACAACGACCTCGATCAGAAACGACACAAATTTTGTGAGAGCCTTTTCTTTCGGACCGAGATCGGACCATAGCCGAGTTTCGCTTTGGCCGAGATTGGCCTTGCCGCACCCGCGGGCACGTATGCCGCCACTGCGGGTTCCCGCCCCTGCGGCCCTGTGATCCGCCCCTGCGGTTTACGGCGGCTGCAGCCGGTTTTGTTGACTTCCTTGACCTGTGCTTTACCTTCTTACCTTTACCTTCTCTTACCTTGCTGAGCAAGGGTTTCACTTCATCACTTCACTTCTCCAGCTCCCTACGTCCTTCTTGCTTCTTCTTCATTCCCTTTGATCTTGTTCTTGGTTCTTCCTAAGTTTACTTGAGCTGGTGTGTGTGGTTGATGTTAGTTGATGATATGCTTCGATGTTGAGCTTGAAGCCAGCCTGTGAGACCTTGGTTCTGTTCTTTCCTTGCTGAGCCACAGCTGTGGTATGTCTTCCTTACTTCTTCATTCTTTCTTATTCCTTGTTCTCCCTTCTTTAGCTTAGGATTAGTTGTATGGATCATAGGGTTAATGTTGGTATGTGTTTGTACATGTTTGTGCCTGGTTTTGGCTGAGTGAAGACGTGATTTGATCACATGAAGAGTGAAAGAAGACTCACGGGATCTTGTTCTGCACTGTCGCAGCCCCGCGGCCAAGAGCCACCGCCCCCGCGGCTACCGTGCCACAGCGCCTGCGTCGTGCCACAGCGCCTGCGTCGTGCCAGCGGCGTACCTGCGCTTGCCAGCGACCTTGTCACCGCTTCCGCGGCTACGTTCTGCCGTTCCTGCGGTTGTCTGCGTTCCGCCCCTGCGTCCTCAGATCACGCAGGTGCGTCTTGTCCCGGGACTACTTATAGTTAAGTAGTTCCTTTCCTTTCTAGTATGAGGGAACTAGTATCATGCTAGGTATCGGTTTATAACGAGTATGATATAGATATGCCGGTTACGGCCTTGAGGTTACGAGTTGGATTTGATCCCTTATGGATCCCTTGGGTCTAGGTGTGACCCTTTGTGTCTGATAGGATTGTGATATATATATGTGTGCCTTGTATAGGTTGTGTTGTCCTCCAGTTGGAGTGGACGTTTCTGGGAATTGTTCGTAGCGAGATACTTCTGAGATTGAGGTAAGTCCATAGGACTTACTTAGCTGATATCCTTATATTGGATGTATGCTTGAGTGGTATGTGTTATATGTTTTATAGCATGTGTTATTATGGTCACCGACCTATGTTATATTGACCGCCCATTGTAGTGGCTGTGACAACTTACCTTTTATCCCGTAGTGGAGTCTGGGAAGTTCTATGTAAGCTAGTTAGATCTGGTATACGGGAAGGGCACCTACCACTCCATATGGTATACGGGAAAGTGCGCTGATACCACTCCAGCTAGCTATTGCACGCAGAGGCGAGGGTTATATACATTCCTCATGTCATGTATATTCATATACATTTATTATACGATTGAATGTTGGACTTATTAAAGATAATAAACCGGGTAAATGTGTGATATCATGATGATGTGTAATATTATTAACGTGTGATTGTGTTTTAGCATCTTCTTATATATGTGTATAGTTAGCTAACGGTTTTATACCGTGTTGTAGATCCTTTGCAGGTTAGGAGAGCTGCAGAGTGATCCGGAGGGGTGATCTGCTAAGGGTTCCGTACACAGGGCGTACTCGTGGGATTGAGTTATTTATATTGTACGGAGTTATGTTTTGACTTTTGTACTCAGCAGTACTTGTATGACCTTTTGATCGATATATATATATATATATATATATATATATATATATATATATATATATATATATATATATATATATATATTTATATATATATATATATCAGTTTTCTGTTTTGTTTTAATCTATCAGTGCCTTGTTGTAAGATTCAGTGAAGTTGTTGTCAGGCTAGGGCCAAGATCCATTGTGAGATCCTAACCCAGTAGCACTCCGAGTCCTACGGATTTGGGGTGTTACAAAGTTGGTATTAGAGCCCAGGTTGACAACAATGGCACTAGTAATCTACAATAAAGTTCGAATAGATAAATAAATAGAACCCGAAAGGGGTCTGACTTTTCAAAAGGTTTTGGTTTTAAAATAAGTACAAATGTTTTGGGTTATCGTGTACGTGAGCCATCACCCTCTGAAGATCTCGACAATACACATATATAGATATTCTGTTGTGATTGATTTGTGATCTATCTATACATATGACATATATATAGCCTTCTAAGCTAAGTTTACGTCCTCTGCAGATGGTTCAGACTAGAGCCTTACCTGCAGCTGGGCGAGGTAGAGGTAGAGGTAGACCCCCTCTAGGCTGAGGACGAGGTAGGATACCTGCTGATGGTTCCCAGGCAGCAGGAGAGTTTCACGAGGAGGTTGCTGAGAGCGCCGTTCCTGAGACTCGGAACGGGGCAGCTGTGGGACAGGGGGCACAAAGAGCCCAGTCTGGTGAGTCTGATCGTGTCTCTATGGGTAGATCAGAGTTTCAGGCTTATATTAGACGAGTAGACGAGGCTGCCAGAGCCGGTAGGCGTGCCCCAGACTTACAGGCACAAGAGGGACCATCTGAGAGGTCCCACACTGTTACTCAGGTACCAGCTGTACAGGTACCTGCTGCTGAGATTACCAGAGCACTAGAGGAGCATAGAGGGCCTAGACCAGATACCTGGTTGAAGGCATTCCATCAGATGGGTGTACCCCATTTCACTGGGAAGGTGGGTTGGAGGTTGAGCTCTGGATTGGGCATGTAGACTCAGCTTTGGAGTCTATTCAATGTCCAACTGACAGACAGATCAAGTTGGTTCAGACTTTATTCCGGGACTTGGCACAGCACTGGTGGAGATCAGTACGGGGTCAGGTTACCGGTTATGATCAGATGAAAACGATGATTAGAGAGCGTTTCGGCCCTGCCTCTCTGAGGAGGGAGAAACTGCGAGATTTTGTGGAGGCTGGGTTCGAGGATGTACCAGTCTCTGAGGCCATCCGGAGGTTTCAGGAGGAGCTGACATTACTGGGACCAGCTGCACCTGCTGCAGACCAGCACGTTTATCTCTTTTCCCGATGACTGAGGGAAACCACCCGGACCTATATGGCGGGATTTCAATGTGAGACTCTCGCAGATTATCAGGACAGAGCTTCCGATTATGAGAGGGAGCGAGCTGGACAGAGGAGAGCTTCTCAGACCGGAGGGTCTGAGAAGAGGCAGCGTACAGGGCAGACCAGTGGTACTGGAGGTTCTGCTAGTGGTTGGCGTGGTCAGAGACGCCAGAGTCAGCCTTCATCTGCACCGGTTGCAGAGAAGGGACGTTAGTGCTTTAACTGTGGAGATCTAGGGCATATGAGGCCATTGGTGACTTGCTACACCTGTGGTAGGCAAGGTCACCGAGCTGTTTACTGCCGCCAGGGCGGAGCGTCATCTCAGCAGGGTTCTTCTCCTGCGGAGCGTCATCTCAACAGGGTTCTTCTCCTGCTAGTGCAGCGGGAGGTGGGCAGAGGCCACCTCAGCAACAGCAGACTCAGGGACAGCAGAGAGTCCCAGATCGCCCTACGACTCAGGGATCTGCTCCTGGGCCGAGTAGAGGCAGAGGTCGTGGTGGGGGCACCACTGATACCAGAGGCCCACAGGGTCGTGTTTTTGAGCTGAGGAGTGCAGAGGAGCCAGCTGCACCTAGAGCTGTTCATTCCCGGATATCCGATCCGTTCGGATATCCGAATTCAGATATCCGGGAAATATTTTTGTAAAATCTGGTATCCGGATCCGATATGAAAATTTCCGGATATCCGATTACGGATATCCGAAATAGGATATCCAAATTATCCGACTACATTGTTGATGTTTTCAGCACATTATTTCTAACATCCAAAGTAGAACAACAGAACAAATCAACCAACAAAACATGTTCAAAGTCTCAAATACACCAATCAGATTGTCCTAATTATAGATACAAGAATGGATATACAACAAAATTACTATGAATCCCAACAACAAAATTACAATGAAACCCAACGGGGAGTTGAATCTGCAAAACAAGAACAAATTAATTTCACTCGACATAAAAACAACTAACAAGCAGGGGTGTTTGATCTAGTTGTATTAGATTCACTTTGGGTACGAGAAGTGCGGGTTTGATTTATAAAACGCCGTAGAACCAAAAATGGACCTGTAACTCGCCAATCTCCATTGTAGAGAGAAAGGTTGCTCTGGGTGAAAAAATAATACATATGAAAATCGAGACTGAGGAGAAGAGGAGAGAAAGAGAGTATGACCGGCGGCCACCACTCACCTATGACGGAGTAACCGGAGAAGAAGACCAGTCGTTTGCGAGAGATAACCTGAGAAGCGGCGTTGGATGTCTGAGACCGAAAGAGAATTGAGAAGCGGCGTTGGTCTGGTGAGAATGAAAATGAACGATACTATATTCTATCTACCTACTAGGGTTATTTTTTTAATTAAAAAAACTACAAAAAAATATTGGGAGCTAGGGGAGTCGAACTAGTGACCTAAAATTAATGTAGAGTGTACTAACTCTCCTCCCTCCAACTGAGCTATTGCATATGAAGTATTCTGCTAAATAATTTCTATATATCGGATAACGGATATCCGGGAATTAAAAAAACTAGATCCGTATCCGATCCGTATATCCGAAATTTTTTGACAGATCGGAGCGGATACGGATAAATATCCGCCGGATCGAGTAAATGTCGGATATCTCCGAGTCGGATCGTCGGATTATTGGCGGATCGGATATTTTTTGCAAACCCCTAGCTGCACCTACTGCTACAAGTACCATTCTGATTCATGGTTTACCTGTTAGAGTTTTATTTGATACTGGTGCTACGCACTCTTTTATTTCTGATGTCTGTGTAGAGCGTCTTGGGTTAGATACAGTTGAGGGGATGCCCTTTATTATAGGGTTACCCGATGGTGGTAGGGTCAGAGGTACCCGTGAGATTTACGGTTGTCCCATTTCTGTAGGGACCCGTGTGTTACTAGTTGACTTCTTTGTCATGTCATTAGAGCATGAAGAAGTCATTCTAGGTATAGACTGGATGGATAGACACTCTGCAGTCTTAGATGTAGGTAGGAGGATTGTTACCCTCTCTATCGGGTTAGGCCAGATAGAGGTTTTCCGAGGTTGGGACCTTGGAAAGACAGGTACAGTTATCAGCGCCATACGGGCAGCTAGATTGATTGCACAGGGTTGCGAGGCCTTCTGGTGTTATGCCCGAAGGAGGGGGAGAATCCAGCGTTAGAGGATATCCCAGTTGTTTGTGAGTATACAGATGTTTTTGCTGAGCCGTCTATTTTGCCGCCTCAGAGGAGTGTGAATTTCAGTATCAAGTTAGAGCCTGGTACGAGACCCATCTCGAAGGCCTCATACAGGATGGCGCCTGTCGAGATGCTGGAGCTGAAGAAGTAACTCGAGGAGTTGGCTGAGAAGGGCTTCATTCGCCCTAGGGTGTCCCCTTGGGGAGCACCTGTCCTCTTCGTACGGAAGAAGGACGGATCACTGAGGTTATGTATAGACTAAAGAGAGCTGAACAAGGTGATCATCAGGAACAAGTATCCACTATCGCGCATTGATGATTTGTTAGATCAACTACAGGGAGCGAATGTGTTCTCCAAGATTGACTTGCGTTCCGGGTATCACCAGCTGAGGGTGAGGGAGCAGGATGTGCATAGGACAGCATTCCGGACCAGATATGGCCACTACGAGTTTGTAGTGATGCCATTTGGGCTCACGAATGCCCCAGCCGTTTTTATGGAGTTGATGAACAATATCTTCATCGACTTCCTGGATCAGTTTGTAGTGGTCTTCATTGATGACATTCTGGTATAATCTCGCAGTGGAGAGGAGCATGCAGGACATCTGAGGACTGTATTGCAGGTTTTGAGGGATAGAGAACTTTATGCTAAGTTCTCTAAGTGTGAGTTCTGGATGTCAGAGGTAGCATTCCTGGGTCATATAGTATCAGCTGAGGGGATCAAGGTGGATCCAGGGAAGATTGAGGCTGTAGCAGCATGGACGACACCGACGAACGTCAACGAAGTACGTAGTTTCCTTGGCCTAGCCGGTTATTACAGACGCTTCGTGGAGGGTTTTTCTGTGATCGCTCGTCCACTGACGAGTTTGTTGAGGAAGACTACCAGATTAATGTGGTCTGATCAGTGCAGGAAGAGTTTTGAGGAGTTGAAGAGGCGTTTGACTTCTGCTCCTATTTTGGCACAGCCAGAGGGTACTGAGGATTTTGTGGTCTACAGTGATGCATCCAAGCTAGGCTTGGGATGTGTTCTAATGCAGCGAGGCAGAGTGATTGCATATGCGTCTCGACAGCTGAAGACGTATGAGGAGGACTACCCGACTCATGATCTGGAGTTGGCAGCGATAGTTCATGCACTGAAGATCTGGAGACATTACCTGTATGGTGCTACATGTCAGATCTTCACAAACCATAAGAGTCTGAAGTATATTTTCACGCAACGGGAATTGAATAACCGCCAGCGTAGGTGGCTCGAGCTAATCAAGGATTTTGATCTAGAGATTCTGTACCATCCAGGGAAGGTGAACGTGGTCGTCGACGCCCTGAGTAGGAAGACGCCTCGAGAGCAGGCGATTGCGAGGCTGATAGTTCAGCATCAGTTGCAAAGAGCTCTTATCTGGTTAGAGTTGGACATCCAGTTTCCTGATGAGGATGCCCAACTGCGTACATTAGAGGTTCTTCCTGATCTGTTGGATGAGATCCGACAAAAACAGGAGACCTACCCGACTTTACAGAGGATCAGAGATAGGATGTCTCGGGATGAGGCACCCCAGTTTCTGCTTGGAGCAGATGGAGTTTTGAGGCGCCGCTGTCGCGTCTGTGTACCTGCTGATACAGAGTTGAGGTAGAGGATTTTACAGGAGGCTCATTGCACCCCTTACTCGGTACATCCAGGTACGAGTAAGATGTATCAGGACTTGAGACGTTCATATTGGTGGGGAGGGCTGAAGGCCGATGTAGCCAGATTTGTGGCACAGTGTGTGACCTGCCAGCAGGTCAAGATTGAGCATTTTAGACCTGGAGGTGAGCTCCATCCCTTCCTGTTCCACAAAGGAAGTGGGAGGATGTCACCATGGACTTTGTGACCGGACTGAGGCTGAGCCGGAGTTTTGATGCCATTTGGGTCATAGTAGACAGATTGACGAAAACGGCACGATTCATTCCTATCAAGGAGACGTGGCCGGTGAGAAGATTAGCTGAGGAGTATACTAGGCAGATAGTGAGACTCCATGGTGTACCGAGGACGATCGTCTCAGACAGAGATGGGCGATTTACCTCGAGATTCTGGCAGCAGATTCAGACTGTCATGGGGACGAGTTTACACTTCACGATTGCGTTCCATCCTCAGACAGATGGTCAGTCATAGAGGACCATTCAGACCCTAGAGGATATGCTGCGAGCTTGCGTGTTGGATTGGGGACAGGTGTGGACGGATCATCTCCCACTTGTTGAGTTCTCCTACAACAACAGTTGGCATGCATCTATTGGGATAGCCCCCGTATGAGGCACTGTATGGACAGAGATGTCGTACCCCGTTATGCTGGGATGAGCAGAGCAGTGTCAGTAGTTTAGCACCTGATTAGATTCAGGATGATATGGCTCGAGTAGCATTGATTAGAGAGCGTATGCTGACTGCGTAGAGCCGTCAGAAATCTTATGCTGACAGGAGGCGTAGACCTCTAGAGTTCAGGGTTGGAGCCCATGTGTGGCTGAGAGTGTCCCGGCACGAGGTGTTAGGCGTTTTGGCATTAAGGGGAAGTTGAGTCCCCGATATGTCGGACCGTTCGAGATTCTGGATCGGGTTGGGAGCGCAGCTTACAGGTTAGCCTTGCCTCCGAGATTAGAGGGTGTTCACCCTGTATTTCATGTGTCTCGGCTGAGGGAGTACATACCAGATCCGAGGCACATTGTGAGTTATGAGGATTTGATGGTTGAGCCGGACCACACGTTTGTAGAGCATCCTATTGCAGTCCTAGAACGAGGTATGAGACGCCTGCGTTCGAAGGACATCCCTATGTTGAGGATACAGTGGTCGAGACGAGGACCCGGGGAGGCTACATGGGAGACTGAGGATAGTATCCAGAGGAACTATCCAGAGTTCTATGCCGAGATAGGTGCACCAGTAGGATCACCGAGTAGATCTTAGTACTAGCTTGGTGAGTCTTATATGCTTACATGCTTATATGCTATAATGTGTTTATTTTCATGTTAGCTTTGATGTGATTATGATCTTATTAGATCTTTTTATGCTAGTATGATACTTGTTTATAGCTGGAGATGGTTTTTTCCTCCATGCTATTTTGATACGTTTAGGATTTAGCTGGAGATGGTTCTTTCCTCCATGCTATTTTGATGGACATAGTAGCGCTGGAGATGTTCTTCCTCCATGCCTTTTTGTTATGATTATGATACGGCTAGAGATGTGCTTCCTCTATGCCTTGTGACATGTTTATGATTTGGCTAGAGATGATTTTCCTCTAGGTCTTGGATAGTATAGTTTTCTGCTGGAGTTGATAGTTTCCTTCATGCTTATGTTTGAGGTTATAGAGAGTGTACCTCGGCTTTCGAGTCCGAGTGTTTCAGGATCTTGCAAGTTTCGGGACGAAACTTGTTTTTAAGGGGGGTTAGATGTGAGAGCCTTTTCTTTCGGACCGAGATCGGACCATAGCCGAGTTTGGCCTTGCCGCACCTGCGGGCACGTATGCCGCCCCTGCAGGTTCCCGCCCCTGCGGCCCTGTGATCCGCCCCTGCGGTTTACGGCGACTGCAGCCGATTTTGTTGACTTCCTTGACCCGTGCTTTACCTTCTTACCTTTACCTTCTCTTACCTTGTTGAGTAAGGGTTTCACTTATACACTTCACTTCTCCAGCTCCCTACGTCCTTCTTGCTTCTTCTTCATTCCCTTTGATCTTGTTCTTGGTTCTTTCCTAAGTTTACTTGAGTTGGTGTGCGTGGTTGATGTTAGTTGATGATATGCTTTCATCCTGAGCTTGAAGCCAGCCTGTGAGACCTTGGTTCTGTTCTTTCCTTGCTGAGCCACAGTTGTGGTATGTCTTCCTTACTTCTTCATTCTTTCTTATTCCTTGTTCTCCCTTCTTTAGCTTAGGATTAGTTGTATGGATCATAGGGTTAATGTTGGTATGTGTTTGTACATGTTTGTGCCTGGTTTTGGCTGAGTGAAGACGTGATTTGATCACATGAAGAGTGAAAGAAGACTCACGGGATCTTGTTCTGCACTGTCGCAGCCCCCGCGGCCAAGAGCCACCGCCCCCGCGGCTACCGTGCCAGCGGCGTACCTGCGCTTGCCAGCGACCTTGTCACCGCCTCCGCGGCTACGTTCCGCCGCCCCTGCGGTTGTCTGCGTTCCGCCCCTGCGTCCTCAGATCACGCAGGTGCATCTTGTCCCGGGACTACTTATAGTTAAGTAGTCCTTTCCTTTCTAGTATGAGGGAACTAGTATCATGCTAGGCATCGGTTTATAACGAGTATGATATAGATATGCCGGTTACGGCCTTGAGGTTACGAGTTGGATTTGATCCCTTATGGATCCCTTGGGTCTAGGTGTGACCCTTTGTGTGTGATAGGATTGTGATATATATATGTGTGCCTTGTATAGGCTGTGTTGTCCTCCAGTTGGAGTGGACGTTTCTGGGAATTGTTCGTAGCGAGATACTTCTGAGATTGAGGTAAGTCCATAGGACTTACTTAGCTGATATCCTTATATTGGATGTATGCTTGAGTGGTGTGTGTTATATGTTTTATAGCATGTGTTATTATGGTCACCAACCTATGTTATATTGACCGCCCATTGTAGTGGTTGTGACAACTTACCTTTTGATCCCGTAGTGGAGTCTGGGAAGTTCTCTGTAAGCTAGTTAGATCTGGTATACGGGAAGGGAACCTACCACTCCATATGGTATACGGGAAAGTGCGCTGATACCACTCCAGCTAGCTATTGCACGCAGAGGCGAGGGTTATATATACATTCTCGTGTCATGTATATTCATATACATTTATTATACGATTGAATGTTGGACTTATTAAAGATAATAAACCGGGTAAATGTGTGATATCATGATGATGTGTAATATTATTGACGTGTGATTGTGCTTTAGCATCTTCTTATATATGTGTATAATTAGCTAACGGTTTTATACCGTGTTGTAGATACTTTGCAGGTTAGGAGAGCTGCAGAGTGATCCGGAGGGGTGATCTGCTAAGGGTTCCTTACACAGGGCGTACTCGTGGGATTGAGTTATTTATATTGTACGGAGTTATGTTTTCACTTTTGTACTCAGCAGTACTTGTATGACCTTTTGATCGATATATATATATATATATATATATATATATATATATATATATATATATATATATATATATATATATATATATATATATATATATATATATATATATATATATATCAGTGCCTTGTTGTAAGATTCAGTGAAGTTGTTGTCTGGCTAGGGCTAGGATCCATTGTGAGATCCTAGCCCAGTAGCACTCCGAGTCCTACGGATTTGGGGTGTTACAAATTTATTATATAATACTAAAGCATAAGTGATTTTGACCACTTGTCATCCTAGCATCGCGCCATCCCAGATTATGTCACATGTCGTCCTTAAATTATGTCACATTGGATTTTGTCACGTGTCGTCATTAAGTTGCGCCACATATGTGTACATGATTCTTTTAGTTTTAGTTCTCCAAATTAAGATACAAAATGATATCATCATTATCTAAATAAGGAGATTATATGATTTATTTGATTTTGTTTGCTTAATGATTGTTATGTAATTATAGGAGAAATTTTACCTATTATCATATTACCTATTTAAGATTAATGTATCAATTACACTCATTTGGTGAGAATATATCAATGTATCTTTATTTTATACGTAGATATATACACTTTAAAGTATAACTATTTTTTTATATGTAAAATTCATGTATATATATGAAAATGTTATACTATTATTAATATACCCCATATCACACAAAGTACATAATTAACTTAGTTAATAATATAATTATAAATCTATTTGATATTATTGAGAAAAAAAAATTAAGTTGTCGTTGATTATTATATAGTTTTACCTAAATTTTATATTTATTTTATTATGATATTGATTTTTTGTCATATTAATAATTATTTTATTTGCTTTTATACCAACTCCGTACAAGCACAGGTACTAAGCTAGTTATATACCTAAATCAATAAACAGAATCATGAACAATCAAAACACAACTTTAAAGACAACTCATTTTTCTTTTTTAATCGACAAGTCCTAAATATTAAAGAAATTATTTAGCTACTAATGCACCTTTTTTTTATTGGGTATCAAGTATGCACTTTTTAAAATCTTATGAACAAAGTTTTAATTTTTAATTATTAGAAGAAGAAAAAATATATTTTTATTTGTCTTATTATCCTAGGAAGAGGAAAGCGATAATCTTAAGATGAATGAAATACATAATTGGGTGATTAAAAATTTAAACTTATTCTTGAGGTTATATATATATATATATATTCAAGTAAGTGAAATTGGGTAAGTAAAACCGAGTGAGTAAAATGGATAAGTAAAATTAACTATGTAAAATTGAGTAACTAAAATGGGTATGTAAAATTGGATAAATAACATTGAGTAAGTAAAATCATGTAATTAAAATTAGGTGAGTGAAATTGGGTAACTGAAATCGAGTAATTGGAATTATGTAAGTGGAATCGTGTAACGCAAATTGGGTAATTGAAATTTAGGTAATTTGAATTGGGTAATCGAATTTGGTAATTGGAACTAGGTAATCGAATTGGATAACCGAAGTTAGGTGCATGAAGTTGGGTACGTGAAGTTGGGTACGTGAAGTTGTGTACGTGAGTAAAGTTGGGTACATGAAGTTAGATACGTGAGTGATGTTTGGTTGTGGTTAATCGGGTAACTAAATCAGGTAACTAAAATGGGTATTTGTTTTGGGCATTAGAAATCGGGTAACTAAACTTGGGTAACTAAAATCAGGTTAGTAAAACAAGTAATTAACATCGGGTTTTGGGTATTAGAAATCGGGTAAGTAAACTTGGACAACTAAAAATAGGTAAGTAAAATCCGGTAACTAAGATCGGATAAGTGAAATCGGGTATTGGAGTTGGGTAATTAAACTTGGTTAATTTAGTAATTTCAAAATGAACAATATTTGTAGATTGGGTAATCGAAGTTTGATATTAACATATTGGGTACCCCAACGTTGGGTATTAATATACTGGGTTAACATATTTTGTATAAGACTTGGGTATTACGTTAGGTATTAAAATAATGGATATTATCTAGGTATTAACAAAATGGGTATTAACATATTGTGTATTACAATTGGATATTAATAGGGATGACAATTACACCCGCATCCGGCGGATGTCCGAAAACCCGCCCCGAAAAAACGGGTGAAAACCCGTAAACAAGCGGGTGAAACTCGGGTGACGGGTATAGCGGGTGATGGGACGGGTCGGATACGGGTGAGCATCTCAAGACCCATCACCCGACCCGTCATCCGACCTACCACCCGCACCCATCACCCTTAATTTAAAATATTTTAATATAAATCTTACTATATTATATTTTTATTTTTTAGAGCACCCAATTTAATGTTTCAATCATCCTACCTTAAACTAATAAGGTAATAATCATCTCAATATCTATGTTAATCAATTCTTCTGAAATACCCAACTTTTTATTAGTCTTTAATTAATTTTTTTAACAAACTAATTTATTTGTATTGACTATTATAAAACACTTTAACTTTTTAACAAACTAATTTTAAATGATTTGAGAAAATAATTCATAATCTAAAAACACTTGAATTTAGTTTTCTTAAAATTTTAATATGACCTTAACAAAGTCTCACTTTCTAATTAAGTTACTTAAATATGTAGGAATAGTTGATGTTCTTGTATAATATTGTTTGGTTTAATTATTTTTATTTTTGCACCCTTCATAAAAAAAATTTATTTATGTTTTGAGCTATGTAAGAGATTCCAAATTTACATTTTTATTTCGTCTATGCTAGGAGTAAAGACATTACATGGATCGAATGGGTTATTTTTAGCCCACACAAGTTCACTTTGTTTAAAACTATGCTTTAATTAGCACCAAAAAAAAGGTTATATTTCACCCGAAAAAAATCCGACCCACCCGTCTGCCCCGCGGGTACGGTACGGGTGATAAAAGCTACGGGTAGGGTGACGGGTCGGGTGAAAGTTTTAGATGACGGGTCGGGTGATGGAAGTGGTTCACCCACCCAACATCCTACCCATTGCCATCCCTAGATATTAACATATTGGGTACTACACTTGGATATTAAGATATTGGGGTAACAAAATTAAATTTTTGTTTTTCCTTCTTCCTAATATTATTAAAAATATCATTTTATTTTTTTTTACAAATAAAATAACATTATGATAATATTCTCACATCTCTTAATGTTTTTACATCGAGTTAGAAGGTAGGCGGACAACAAGTTGCGTCGCTACCCCTTTTTGGATAGCAAAATCGATCCTCCTAAAACTTCGTTTGAAGACCTGGAAGACACAACATTATCATGCAAGACTCACTGAACCGCTTGAGAATCTCGACGGCATTTGGCGTAAGAAACTCTACCGTGTCAAAAGCGGACGGAAGACACACATGTTGGTTTTCGATGCAAGTCATTTCATGCTTAGCCACCACTGATGGACGTTTTACCCACAACAAAAGGTCCGCTACCAAAACTAACCAGAGGAGAGATCCCGTTAAAACAATATACGCATTTTTTCCACCAACTCATCCAAACACTAATACATCCGTCGGCCTCAACGTAAACCTCCCTTCCCGCACATAAAAAAAAAATTGAAAATTGAAAAAATTTTATTACATACTTTGTATCTCTTATAAGATAGTGCATAGTTTCTAAATACTCCTTTTTGAAATAAATGAGCATATAATGCATTTTTTTTAAGTAGTCTAAGTATACACTTTAATTTTAATGTTTTCAAAGGAAAAAAAAACAAACAAACAAATTTACTGGGTTGTCTTAGTCTTAAATAAAACCTTCTTGACGGGCCTGCCAAATTGGCAATTGGGCCTTGCTTTTCCAGGGTGCTACAAAATAATAGAAAATTAACGTATGTGTTGCGTTCTTACCGTGCTTGGATTTGCTTAGAGGAAAGAACAATTCCAACGCCTTAATTAGGATTACGATTTAGGATTAATCAACTTAACATGAAGAGGGGCTTATGAAGCAAATCTGAGTTTTGGCTTAGTGATCTAAGCTAATTAATACGGTAAGAATATCTTATCAGGAAGAATATGGAATAAAGTACATTCTTCAAAGGTTAGCTGGAAAATTGAAGGAACAACAGACTTCCAAGAGTTCAAAGACACGACACAATAAAGAGTAGAGTACATATTCCATACAAACCAAAACGTGTCTCTACAAATTTATACTTAACTAGTATTCATGATACATCAAGTTGGGTACTTGAGTAAATTTAAATTACATAAAGTTGAGTATATAAATTTTTTCTTTCTTTTTCTTTTAGGATTATTAGAAAAACATACTTTGACCCAACTGTTTTTCCTAGCTATTTTATTAGTATAATTGTTTATATAACTAATAAGGCATACTTACCAAAATCATTCAATCATCGGATTTACAAACAAATATGTTCAAACTAATACGAATTGAGATTTTACAACAATTATAAATAAGTAATTTGTTGCATTGTAAATAAATAACCATTCTTTTTTTTAGAGTATTTTTTAAGAAAATAATATGAAAGGACGGGAAAGTACTCAAAGTAGCGTGGACGGGCAATTTTTGTAATCAAAACGCTGGCCGTCTCATACGTAAATCTTTTACACCTCTTCGGACTTTATTCAGGTGTCGATTCGGATCGGATTTCTTGCGGGGCAGGCTCTGGCTTAGACAAAAGAAACCATAAAATATATTGTAATTAGTCCTTTCTTATATTGAAGTCCACATCTTCTCTTTATAACTCATCACCTTCTCCATCTTCTTCCTCCCTCTGAATTTGCTTTTCCCCTTATGATCCACTCTTAATCCTTTTATGCAGGCCAAACCAGTTCAAGTATCTCTTCTTTGAAATCCCATGTTTGTTAGCTCCATCGATCAGTGAAAACACCGAAGAAGGAGATTTAGTTTCCCAGCTGGCTCGTTTCAAAATTCTCATCACGTAAATTCACATCTAAAAAAGCCTACCCAGTATGTAACTTAAACCATTACAGATTCCCAGCTCCAATCCAAAAAACCCAAAAAAAATTTTTGTTTCTCAGTTTTCTTTCAAAATGATCTAGTTCATCTAAGGAGATTGTTTTATCTTTTTTTTTTTTCTGTACAAATCTCTTGTTTTGCTTAAAAAAAACAAAAAAAAAATGTCTGGAGTGGAGAGTGGAATTACGGTGGAGACGTTTCCACCGGCGACGCCAGGGACACCAGGAACTCCGGGAGGTCCGCTTATATCTGCACTAAGAGTTGACTCGATGTCATACGATCGGAAATCGATGCCGCACTGCAAGTGCCTACCGGTGGGGGTTGGTGGCGGCGTATGGGGAAAGTCTCCGTCCTGTCTTACTGACTTCTCCCCGGCCGACGTCTCTCTTACCCGAAAGGTATCGATCTAACATCCTTTCTGTTCATGTTTGACTTTTTCTTTTGTTTTTTTCCTATAATTCACATTCTTTTCAATTATTTATAGATTGATTTATATTAGAAATCTATATAATTCACGTTCGTGATGCATAGAGTTTTGTATATTTTCTGAACTAAAAAACTTGTATAGGGCAGAATTAAATTTTAATGTTCTTCGACACAATAATTATTTTTCCGAAAGTAAAAATAAGGAATCTATAAATCTAGGTTAGTGCGTCTTTATAAGTTGAAATTAGAATATAATATTAAAAAAGTTGGATCTAATTGAGCAATTGATTTCCAGAAAAAACACTTTTTGTTCCGATGAATATTCCCGAGTGCTTCTTTTTTGTTTTTTGTGTAATAAAGTGGCATTATAGTGACGGAGATGTGATTCGAAGTGAATTCGTAGTTATGGACGGTTTAGGTTGACGATAAATGAAAAATGCTGATGGAAATTCGTTAGAGATGAAATTGATGGGGTTTTAATGGATTGGTATTTCAGCTAGTAGCTGAATTTGTGGGAACATTCATACTGATATTCGGGGCGACGGCAGCGCCGATCGTGAATCAGAAGTACAATGGCGCAGAGACGCTAATCGGAAACGCTGCTTGCGCGGGGTTGGCGGTGATGATAGTGATCTTATCGACTGGGCATATATCCGGCGCCCACCTGAACCCTTCTCTGACAATCGCATTTGCGGCCCTCCGGCACTTCCCGTGGGTCCAGGTCCCGGCGTACATCGTGGCGCAAGTATCGGCGTCGATCTGCGCGTCGTTCGCACTCAAGGGTGTTTTCCACCCCTTCATGTCCGGCGGCGTCACCGTCCCGTCTTCCACTTCTGGTCAGGCCTTCGCTCTCGAGTTCCTCATCTCCTTCAACCTCATGTTCGTCGTCACTGCCGTCGCCACTGATACTCGAGCGGTCAGATCACGATTCTTACTGTGTTTCATTTCCTGCCATTCCTTTTGCTAATGCGGCCGGAAAGTGGAGATCTTGATGTTTTTTTTGACTGTGTTATGTGAACAGGTCGGAGAATTAGCGGGAATTGCAGTAGGGGCCACTGTTATGTTGAACATACTTGTAGCAGGGTGAGATTTTGTCATACTTCATTTTATTCAAACTAATAATTAAAGCTAATATGATGATAGCATGTAAAAGTAGGCAACACAGAGCCAATAGAAGTGCCATCTAAATCAATCTCTCATCGAACACTAATTCAGTCATTTAGAAAAAGTAGGGTCAGATTCCCATTATCTCTTACTTTCTTGTCATCTTCTTCCTTCTATGTGTCGTCTGCTCTAGTAATAGACTCTACGCTACCATACGCCCATAAGTGTAAAAGATAAGTCAACTGGAATACTTTAGTTTTGTGGGTCTTTTATGAAAGCATGCTCTCATCATGCTAATCAACATTTTTAAAAACTTTAACCTCTCTTTTTCTTACTTTACGCTAAACAACCACTCTAATATGCAATTTGCATTTTAAAAAAAACACAAAATGTATCATTTCATTGACATTTTTCTTTGCTTTGATAGCCACCTACTTCCAAGCTGGAATCTTTAATTAATCACAATACTCAACGGTCAATTAGGATCTTATTACATACAATTTGAACCCAGTTGTCAATATCATTCTCCCATGTGGAGCAATTCGGATATTACCCGTTTTTGATATTATTATGGTTAATCGGGCAGGCCAACCAGTGGTGGGTCAATGAATCCGGTGAGAACTCTAGGTCCTGCTGTGGCTGCTGGGAACTATAAGGAGATATGGCTTTACTTAGTCGCACCAACTCTCGGCTGCCTTGCTGGAGCCGCCATCTACAAGCTGGTCCAACTCCGAGAGGATGACGTGGAGGATCCACCTCGTCAGGTTCGAAGCTTCCGCCGCTAACCCCATCACTATGGTTTATCTACTTTTATCATGTGTGGTTTGTGTTATATGGTTTGCTACTGGGGAGCTCTCGTTTTATGCCCCTTCTGCTAAAATAAAAGAGTCCGCATTCTTATTGTGGAACTTGTTCTGTGTGTTTGTTTGCATGAAATGCATTTGTAAAACTTGAGAAACTTCTGTGTTGTGAAATCAATTTGTAATGTGTGTTTGTGTTATATGTATCCAAAGATGTGTTGTTTCGTTCTAAAAGTGCTTTCTTAAATCTAAGACAGTTCCATTAAATAAATACACTAAATGCTGATTTACAAACAACTCATAAATACACTAAATCCTAAAATCAATCTTAATCTTTTTACTTTTTTTTTTAATTATAGATTAGGCAGACTAAGTTATCCTACTTTCAGTACTTCCTTTGATATCAGATAGCGGAAACTGAAATTATGAGGAATCCACTGGATACTCTTTTTGATTTTCCCTGCTCTCCATTTCCTGATGCTCTTCGTAGAATCCGGCAACAATTGTTGGATCATCTCAATAATATCTGCACTGCACAAAGCTGCGTCTTTTACATACAACTCCACAAGCTTAGGAAGCACAATTCTCTGATCTTTTCGCATGCCAAACGTCGCTCTGATGTAATCTTCCTTTGCCCCTTCAAGCTCCTGGATTACACGCTTGGGTGTGTAGACGCGAATCTAGGGTTACAAAAGATTAAAACTTTCAGATACTCAATCTTGGATTCAATAGCTTCTGTCAATGACAAAAAAAGATTAAGATGTATGTTGTTGTGAGTACCGCAGGATCTGAATGGCTTCCAGAACAAAGTGCAAAGTGCACAAGAGGTTCCGGATGGTCAATTGCGTATGCTTGGATATAGTTTCCAGGTTTAAATTTTGTCTTTGGAGAAATTATCATTCTTAACCACTGTGCAGGACGAGACGTACGACAACCCAAGATACTGGTTTGTATTGTGTCTGCACTAATAGTATGCCCTCCAATGTTGTAGGCAGCCTGTGAGAGATGAGGACTTATGAATACATTTTCTCTGACAGATCTTTTCAAGAAGCAAATCATTACATACCTTTAAGAGTAGAAACATCGTCTTTACACTATTCTGTGGAATACCGTAAGCCAAGAATGCCTGTGAAGAAAAATAAAAAAACTCAATTTTACTGAAAAAGATCCAATCAGAGAAAAACAGCAGATTTTAGTGATGAATATTACATGCATAACCAAAGAATTATGAACATTGATCCAGAATGCAAGCTTCTCCTCATGCTTCATCTTGTTTAGATCTATTTCTTGCAACTGGCAGATCAAAAATCTTCAAAAGCCAAAAATGAGTAAGAGAAATCAACATTGTTAGGATCATAAGACATTTTGATTTTCTTCTTACTTGAAGTTTTGTAGCAGAAGTTCAACTTCACTCAATTTCTGATTCTGTCTATATATACAAGGAACTTCAACCATTGTGCTGTAAGGGCCACTGAATTCTTTAAGGCCTTCCACATTAAAAGGGTTATCTAACTGTTCCTCAAACGATGAATCTCTCCCAAACCCTGGACTCCAGAAATCATATTGGAAATTTGGAGAGAATCCACCCATTGAAAATGATGATGAGTTGGGTGATGAAAATCCATTGCGTGCTGGAGGCTCGGCAAGCTTGATGAAAATGGAAGCCATGCACTTGACCATCTCTTCGGAAATGCTGCTCGCTGTCTGTGGTACATGATCAGAGATTCGTGTACCAAGATGTTCTGCTAGGGTTATAATGTTTGAAGCAGTGGTCTCACCATACTGTAGGAACAAAAAAACAATTAATGAATTAACAGCCAGAGGATTATGCACTTTCAAATTAGTGAAAAGCTTGAACTGAGAAAAGAAGTATTCTTTTTACCTTTGTGGGCAAAGGTTGGGAATGAGAGGTTGATGTATCTTTAAACATAAAGTCCATTGAAGGAGAACTTTGTTGCGGATAGGCTGACCGTTGTGACAATGAGTGGCAACAATCAACACCAAAATCCAACGTTTTCTCTTTCGTGCTAAGATGATCATGCGATAACTTTGGAGTGTGACATTCGCTTGTGGTATCAATTGCTCCTTCATCAATGAACAATTTCCTAGGCAATATCTTTGGAACAATTACAGGAGATTTTTCTCTTTGATCTTCATTAGTTGTTGTCACAGACAAATTTTTATCATCAAAAGCTTTCCTGTACAATGAGAGGAGATACTGCTCCAAATACACAACTTCCAACTCCAACACAGCAATCTCTTTGATCAATTCAGTAGCAGGCTGGCAATGGAGAAAGAAGAAAGAAAATGAACCCAAATTTGTTATGATCCAAATGCAACAAAAAGCATGTAGAATGTTACCTTTGACACTGAAGATTGGTTGGCATCGCGAAACGAAGATCCACAAACTAATGGTTTTTCTAGAGTACGATGTATAACAAATTGGTCCTGCAATTTTTTCTCAAGCTGTAGAATCTGCGGCAAGTATTCAACAGAGATTAGACAAATTTGTAATGGATTGAGTTAATTTTCAGCTGGTTTCTATAGCATACCTCTTCTTTTAACAGATTTTGTGTTGCAGCATTTGAAGATACAGTTTTGTTGGATTCAGAAGCCGACGCCAACTCCCTCATATCCTAACACCAATGAAACAAAAGTATCAAAGGAGCAATCTTTACATAAATGAATTAGTGTTTAAGGATAGAAAAGTGGAATTTGTAACCATAATTAGCATTTTAGCCAAACAAAGCAACATGTGCAAATTTGAAAGGCTTCTTTCTCAAGTAAAGGGTCAACACTCAACAGTGTGTGGTCAAAATAAAAGCCTATTTGCTTACCAGCTTTAACCGGGGAGACTCTTCAATGAAATCATCACTTTCGCTTTCAACAACCCTCCTCATCTTATCCGGGAAGCTGACAACAATATTATTAATTATGAACTGAGAAACAATCAACAAAATATTAAAAAATAAACTGGCAAATCACTCCATATTAGTCGTTGGAGTTATCTATCACCCAATCTACTACTTTTACTGTTAAAAACAAATATTCTCTTCAATTCTTAATCAAAATGCTTTCAAAAGAGTTGACATTAGCAAAAAAGAAATAACTATAAGTTACAAAGAAAGAGACCCAAAAGATGTGTCTATTAGGGTTTGCACAATGCAAGAAAATCGGATGCTTTCTTAACAAACTTAGAACAGCTGTAAGGTTAGACCCCTGGAATTTCACTTGATTAACAGAGAGACAAACAATTTCTCCAATTCCATGGAAAGCTCAAGCCCCTCTAAATCATTTATAACAGCTGAAATAAAATAAAATAAAAAAAACAGTACAAAAATGGGAGAGCTAACCTCTTGGAACGGTTGAGCCTTGCGCCTAATCTGGGTTCCAGCCTTTTGACATATTCTGTGTCTTGAAACCCCATTTCTGAAACCCAATATCACGTGATTAAGCTCTTTGATTTGGGTGAAAAGGGTCACTATTAGAACAAACAAAACAAAAAAACAGAAAATGCAAGTACAGAAACGAAGAAGAAGAAGAGGAAAAGGTTACCCAGATGGGTTGCGTGTGGAAGAAAACCAAACAGTAGCCCAAATGGGTAGACTAGTGACCACGAGACACTTGTCCACAGAGAAACAGCGCCACAAAGGACACCCCAAATTGTCTTGCTTGATATCTCAGCACAAATGAGTCAGAAAGATGGTTTATTTTGCTTATAGGGTAACAGATAAACAGAGTAATGAAAGCTCACAAATGCTCCAAAATGAAATTATTTTTCCCCAGTGATAGCTTATATTATTACACCTCTCAATACTACAAAGGACACCCCAAGTTGCGCAAATGAAGTTTTCAGCTCAATACAAATATATACTGAGTTTTACAAAATCACCCATTACTAGTTAAAAATAAGTTATGTTTTTCTGGGTCTATATCTGCACTAACCTTTTAAAAAGAGAGAGACAGCTCCTATTCTCCTAATCGTCAAAACCGAAGGTATCCAAAAGTGGATGGATGTAAGTAGAAAGGTGCCAACAAAAAGGCACCCAATTATAAGAGCAAGATTAGTGGGGAAAAACCGAACTAATCTTCTTTTATAATGAAAAAGGTATTAATTAAGAAGTATATCGAAAGGGTTGAGAAACAAATACACTGTCTCTCTTTATAAATTGAAGAAGAGTTTATATTTTATGAAGAGCAACCGTGATTAGAGAATGTAATTGTCCGCATGCAATTGAATTAGAGATTAGTGAAATAATTAAATGGGTGACATTCTCTTCTCTTGTCAGGAAGTGGGATGCAGGTGGCCAACTGGCAATCCATCTCTCATATCTTAATCCTTATTATTCTTTACAAGAGTAGAGAGACATCCAGTTGAAGGACTGAAGACCGTAAGTTGAATTAGTGGAGGTGTTAATCCAAGCAAGTCCATCCAAAACGACAAGTAATTAGTCACTTTAAGGTCTATGAGAAGGTGACACCACCAGAAAAAGGCTATTAGCCTTTCACACTTTCACCTCAAAAGAATGAAGTGAAAGGGAAACAAATATTAGAGCACCGTTGCGATACAAATAAATAATAAAAAAAGGAACTTTTCCAAGGAGGTTTGGACAAGGAAGTGAATGCCAATCATATAAAGGCATATCCTTTATCAATGCATGTTTCCTCTTTCTCTTCCCTTCCATGCACCTTCATCTCTCATTTTTTGTACCAATTCACAGATATTTAACCTTAATGTTAATGGAATTTGTATTTGTTACTCGTTCATATATTACAAACGTCTGCTACAAGAACATCTCCTTACATGAAAACCAGTACTACAAGAACGTCTCTTTACATAAGTCAATAGCAATATCATATATTATTTTAAGTCTTTCATGTTCTGAAATTGCTAGATAAGGTAATTGTATTTTCGTTGCTGATTTTCTTAATACATAAGGGTTAAATGTGGTAGCTAGTCATCGCCCCTACAACACGGGAGAAACACTTGAATTTATAATTCTGAATACATTGTTCTTATGCTAAATATTGGAACAAGAACGTTGTGCGAGGATAAAAGGAATGTCAAACATCTTATAAACAAGTAGTGAGTTCCTTGGAACAAGCAACATCAAAAAAAACTGGATGCAGTATTTCATGGTGTTGACATTTATGAGGTTGTAGAAACAGTATGCAACATGGAATTTTGACATGGTGTAGTTAGGATGTAAATAATACTGAAAGAAAAACCAGATGGAAGCATTTCTCAATGAAAATGATGTGCCGATAAAACCTCATTGAAAATGTGGTTTGTCTAATAAATGTGGTTGCTTAGTTTTTGTTGAACAGTTACAAAGATATGAGAAAAGTATGCTAGTTGGTGGTGAGTTAATCACGAATTATCAAATCAACACTTAAAAGACCACGCATTTTTCAGGTGTTTGACATGATAACAAATTATCAATGTGGAAAGGGCACAAACAATTAGATTGCAACATAAGGCAATTCTAGAGAAAAAGTATACAGACAACTTGGATTTAAGACAACATATATATAAAAACTCACAAGTGAAAACTCAAGATTGTTAAAATAAGGAGAGATGAACACAACGCAACGTGTTTTCATACCATGTTTACATGCATTCATCTTATTATGTCTTTTTCATGCGTTTTGCATGTAATTATTAGGTTGTGTAAAACTGAACCGGACCGGTTTTTTTCGGTCTGGTCCGATCCCCGGTCTAAGGATTTTGGAAGTTCGGACCGGAAAAGACCGGCTTGTGTACATATTTATAAAAATCATATATATTGTGTACATATTTATAAAAATTATAAATATGTAACATATTTTTTATAAAAAAAATTGCAAAAATATATTTATTTTAGTTTATTTTATTTTATCCCGGTCCAAATTCGGTTTCTGCATTTGTAACATTTTATAGGTAATTAACAGTTTTTAGCATAACCGAGCACAACGCGAATGAGTGATGGATTTATTATCATGAAAGTGTTAGAGATGCAGATGAGAGAGATTTAAAGATTCTTAGAAGGGTCGTGAGATTAAGAAGACACTTAGAAACTCCAAATATCTTTTAGAAAAATGCTTGGAGTCTCATGAAAACCATAAAGCAATAGGACAAATAGAGATTTGAAGTCCTGAACTTCCGACACCGTAGATGAAGACTCGATATCAATCCAAGCAATTGGTAAAAGCTAGAAATCTAGCCCAAAAAACTAAAGATCTCTCACTGATGGGTTACATTATTGGTGACGTCATTGACTTCACTAAGGTTATAGCCAAATTTCTCAAAGAATGGAGGAATGCTCATGGTGCCATCAATATTCTCTCCTTTCTCACAACTGGTTTGAAATCCAATTTGCAAACCCCAATGACAACTAAAAAATCTGAGATGAGAAATCATATCACATTTTTGGCCAAGTTCTCATCCTTTGCCCTTGGAGTAACACCTATAATCCAACCCTTGAAAACACCACACGTCTTGATGCCTGGGTCCGAAATTCCTTTCCTTCCTTATGATCTTGCAAATAAGAAAACCTTGAAAACCATACTTTCAAACATCAGATTTAGAACCCTGAACAAGATAGATACAAAAACGAAATGTGCCATGGCTTCAAGTTTACAAGAATTTGTATTAGCATCGACCTTGCCCTCACTAAGGAAAATATCACCCTCATTTCGGATGACCTTGGTACCCTTCAACAATTTCGTGTGTGGTTTGAGGACTTTTCAGAGTGATGTGGAAATTGTGGAGACCTCCTACACTCCTTTCCTTCATGCCTTCTCCGGAACCCTGCTCAAAAGAAAATCTCTATAACCATCAACAAAGGATATTTCATCTGCAAAGAAGACAACCCACTCCCTCCTCAAGATCTATCTAAATCCAAACAACAACAAGTAGATAGCAATCCCTCACCAATGACTATTACTAATTAGATCATCTCTTATCCTCTCAATCTTAAAAAATCCCCCACAAAAACCAACTTTGATCCTCCTACTTTGACTTCTCCTTTCCTTATAGTGGCCTCTCAAAAACCAACTCTACCTAGACCAAGCTCTTCACCCATGATCCCAACAAACACACAACAAGTCAACCTAGACTATCCAGTTACCCCTTCAAACCCATTCCCAAAGAACCCAGTTCTGAATCTCATCATTGTTGCAGATTTCACAAACACTACTACAAAATACACATTATACTACCCTAAAATACCTCGGGCGCACCAATTATGACGTATAAAACATAGCCAAAATTTTTTAAAAAAAAGTGTTGGGACTTTATATCCCGGATATTAGTATAGTCGGGGTATAAAGATTAAAGAATTAACCTAATACCTCAAGTCCGCCGTGTTTATCTAAAATTTGAATTAAATACCCCGGATGACTAACGCCCGGGGTATATACTCAATAAATTTTAAACCTTTTGGAAAATGATGACCTCCTTGATGAAGTGCTCATTGATGACTTCATTGAAGAAGCCTACCTTATTGAGGACATTCAAGACCAAGAATCTATGAAGTTGCCCCTTCCAAAAACTCCTTCCACTCATTCAACAACTCAGAATTTTCTATCACGAAAAAAAAGGATGAATCTCATGCTATTAACAAGGAAATATCCACCACAAGCTCCAACAAAAAGAAAGGTCAAACGGATGAAGATGACACTGCCTCCTCGAAAAAAGCCAAAGAAGAATCATGAATAACAACCACAAACAACAATCCACTGCAATTGCTCCTTCCCTACCCAAGTTGCTACGTACACGATGCAAAAATCAAACACCCTTTATCACACAACCTAAGTGGTGTAAGGCCTCCACGGTCAGGGATTACCCTATTCTATGACCTATGGCTTGTCTATCTCTTTTCTTGTGTTTTATCCCTTGTTGGTTGTTTAGATCTCTCTACTTTCTCGCTTTTCTTTTTTTCTTTTTTTCTTGATGTATGTTTGTTTCCTTTGTTATTTAGTTTATCTTCTAGCTTATTTTTAGTGTGCTCTTCCTTGCCTGATTTCTCTTATTTTTATTTTTCTTCCTTTTACACCATCGATCTCAACAAATTTATTAACAAACAAAACACGTATTCAAATTCATATAATAACACTCAACTGAAACAATCTATCCATAAAAAAAAACAATGGACATGATCATCTCTAACACCATAACATATCCTTTTCTGTCTAATTTCAGGTCTTTGTCTGTCGGCTCTCTAATTGTGTCCACTCTTAATGGCACTCACTTTTTTTTTCCGTTTTTTGCAGGTACTTTGGTTGTTGGATGCCATGGTTTTCAAGCATTGTTGGCTCTACATTTCAAATGTTGACAACTTTCAGTTTTGTCATCTCCTCAAACACTTTTATTCAAATTTTGTATTATACTTTTGTATGATCTAAAAGCTTGACAACCGTTTTTTACAAAGGAAAAATCAAATCAAAATAGCTCAACAAAAGTCAGCTATTAATGTAAAAGCCTTAGTTTTTCGGACCGAGATTTGGCTTTAGCCGAGATTGGCTTTGGCCGAGCTTTAGCCTAGCCGCACCCGCGGGCTTGCGTGCCGCCCCTGCGGGTTCCCGCCCCCGCGGCTCAGGGAACCGCCCCTGCGGTTTCCTGCGGCTGCAACCGTTTTTGTTGACTCCTTGACCCGTGCTTTACCCTTTATTCTTCTTATTCTTTCCCTTGGCTGATCAAGGGTTTCTTCTTCACTTCTCTTCCTCAGTTGCTCACGTCCTTCTTGCTTCTCCTTCTCCTTCTTTATCTTGTGCTTGGTTTTCCCTTGAGTTTGTAAGAGAGTTGTTGTGATGGATGTTGATGTTGATGCTAGTGGTTGGTATGCTGAGCTTGGAAGCCAGCTGTTGTGAGTGTTGATCTTCCCTGCAGCCTAGGACCACAGGCGTGGTGAGTGATCTTCTCTTTCTCTTCTTCCTTAGCTTAGGATTAGATGATTGGATATAGATTGATGTTGGTTTATGTATATGTGTAACTTTGGATGAAAGAAGACGTGAATTGATCACGTGAAGAGTGAAAGAAGAACCGCGGGATCATCTTCTGTACTGTCGCCATCCCCGCGGTCCAGCAAAGCGCCCCTGCGGGTACCTTGTCGCCGCACCCGCGGCTAGAAGCCACCGCCCCCGCGGCCATTGTCTCAGCGCTTGCGCCAGCGCCTGCGTTGCCTGCGGCCGCTATCACCGCGCCTGCGTTGCCTGCGGCCGTTGTCACCGCGCCTGCGGCTGAGTCTTGCCGCGCTTGCGGATTGCCTGTTCCGCCCCTGCGTCCTTCCGTCACGCAGATGCGTCTTGTCCCGGATCTACCTAGAGTTAGGTAGATCCTTTCCTCTCCTAGTATGAGCGGTTTAGTGGCATGCTAGGTTTGTGTATGAGGTTAGAATGATGTTGAGTACGTTATCGTTTATGCTAGTTATGGCTTTGAGGTTTATGATTTAGGTTATGATCCTTATGGATCCCTTGGGTCTAGGTGTGACCCCTATGATGGGTATGAGTTTGATATATGTTGTTATGCCTTGTTTAGGCAGTGTTGATCTCTAGAGTTGGAGCCGTTTGAGTTGAGTTGAGACTTCAGAGGTTGAGGTAAGTCCATAGGACTTACTTAGCTGCTATACATATATTGGATGTGTGCATGAGTGGTGTGTGTGCTATATGATTTATAGCCCGAGTTATGTTGATTACCTACCTATGGTTTCGTACGCGCCCACTGTAGGGCCGTGACAACCTAGCCCCGTCATCCCACTAGGAGATTGGGAGGTTCTCTGCGGAGTGTCCAGATCTGGTACACGGAACGGGCGCTGTCTCCACTCCCTCAGGGTACACGGAGGAGTAATCCCGGTTGACCACTCCAGCTGGCGGTAGCACCGAGAGGCGAGGGTTATATTCCTCGTGTCACATATATTCATATTCAGATATATTTATACGATTGAGTGATTGGACTTATTAAAGATAATGAACCGGGTAAATGTATGAAAGCGTGATGATGTGTTATGTTTCCTGATGTGTGTTTGTGCTCTTGCATCTCTATATATATGTGTATGGTTAGCTAACGGTTTTATACCGTGTTGTAGATCATTTGCAGGTTAGGAGAGCTGCAGAGTGATCCAGATGGGTGATCCGCTGAGGGCTCCGTACACTGGAATTGTTATCGTGGGATATGAGATATTTGATGTACGGATATATGTTTCTTTTGTACTCAACGGTACTTATGTACTACCTTTTGAGGTTTATATATCAGTTTTACGTTTTGTATTTAACCTATCGGTGCCTTGTTGTAAGATTCAGTGAACTTGTTGTCAGGCTAGAGTCAGGATCCATTGTGAGATCCTAGCCCAGTAGCACCTCGAGTCCTACGGATTTGGGGTGTTACAAATAAAATTTAAAAAATCCAAAATATACTCGTTCATTGGAGGAAAAATTTTAATAATCCACGCTTTAACAAAATTAAATTACTATAAGAACACAGGTTATAAAAGATAATAAGCATGTGGAATGTTAGAGGTATTGGTCAAAAAAACCTTTGGCAAAGCCTCAGAGCCTCGTATAAAATACAACATTAAAATAATAGCGATTGTCGAAACAAAATCATAAAAGCCGCCTCCAGAAAGTGTGTGGAAAAACACAAGTTTTGATAACATCGCTTTTAGCCTTGCTAGAGGCAGATCGGGAGGCCTATGCATTCTTTGGAAATCTTACATTCTCAAATCAGATAACATCAATATAATTACCATAAAAGGACGTTTTATAACCATTGAATATCTATGCACAAAAACAAATAATAAAATGTGTAGAATTTTCGCCTATGCACCACCTCAAGATAAAGATAAAGACCTATACTGGTATGAACTTACAACATTCATTTTATCCATCAATCTCCCATTTATCATCTTAAGAGATCTAAACTAAATACAACAATGTAGTGAAAAACAAGGAGGATCTCCACCAAATCCCAATAAATTTAATAGAATAATAAATTTTTAAATCCAAATTTAACCTCGTTGATCTCAAAACTAATGGAAATGAATTCACTTGGAGGAAAAAAGGGAAGACCCAAACAACATCCTAGAGAAACTTGACAGAACACTCGTTCACGACCAAATCCTCCAATGGTACCCAAACTTACATACCAAAAATCGTGATTTTACCTCTTATGACCACTGTCAAATCTCAATAAACATTGAAAACAATACACTATACTCCGCTAAACCTTTTAAATTTGAAATGTTCTAGACGAAAAATAAATCTCTAGAAAACCTTGTTAATCAAACATAAAGAGCGAACTTCTCAGGGTCTGACATGTACAAACTAACAAAAAAAACAAATCTACTCAAAACTAAACTAAAATTGTGGAATAAAACAAATTTTGGCAACATTTTTAAGAAACTAAAAGAAGTGGAGGATAACCTTCCTAACATCCGACCTTGAATCTCCAAGGCTTAAATCCCTTCCAAAATTTTCTCCAAAAAATCTAATTAACAAACAAAATAAGTTGCTGGAATTTCATAAAAAAAAATATTGGAGTCAACGTACTAAAAAACAATCACATCCTACTTGTTGACACCAACTTCAAATATTTCCATAAAATTACGACGGGAAGAAGAAACATGAAACACATTAAATCAATGTTAGATCAAAATAATATAGATACATCCAATGAACAAGAAATTAAAAATATTTTCCTAAACGCTTTCAAAAATAGATTCATGAAAGACAACACAATCAACCACCAACTACAAACAATGCTTAATCTAATAACAACGGAAGTAGGCAACGATGGCAATGCCAAACTTACCTCTCCTCCAACAAATAAGGAAATCAAAGATGCCCTTTTAACATTGGAAGCGAAAATTTTCATGGTCCTAATGACATGCCTGCATGTTTATACCAAAAATACTGGAATACTGTCGGACCTGATGTCACCAAAGTAGTTAAAAGCTTCCTTCGTAGTGAATCTATCCTCAAACAAATCAATCACTCGTTCATAAGCCTAATTCTGAAATGAGATAACCCAACCAATGTAGACAACTTCAGACCTATTAGCTTATGTTCAACAATCTACAAAACCATAGCAAAAATCATTACTGAAAGAATGAAAAACATAATCAACAAACTAATTCACCCACTTCAAGGTGCTTTCATTGCAAATCGCTCCATTCGCGATAATATCATAATCAACAAGGCTTGATGACTATCAAACTTGACATGGAAAAAGCTTTTCGATAGAGTTGATTGGGATTTTACCCTTAACATCCTAAAGAAATTTGGCTTATGTAATAAATTTATCAGTTGGATTCGTGAATGTATTACCTCTGTTTCATACTCTTTACTAATTACAATAACCCCACTGATCAATTATTCCTGTATAAAGGGCTTCGACAAGGTGATCCGCTCTCCCCATCCATGATAATATCTTAATTGTTAATGAAACCTTCCATTATTTCAAATCAAAAAGAAGAAAACAAGGCTTGATGGCTATCAAACTTGACATGGAAAAAGCTTTCGATAGAGTTGATTGAGATTTTACCCTTAACATCCTAAAGAAATTTGGCTTCTGAACAAATTTATCGGTTGGATTCGTGAATGTATCACCTTTGTTTCATACTCGTTACTAATTTACAATAACCCAACTGATCAAATTTTCCCGTATAAAGGGCTTCGACAAAGGTGACCCAGTCTCTCCATATTTATTCATCCTCGGAGCCGAGATCCTAACCCGGCTCATTCAAAATGAATGTAGTGAAAACCCATATCTCTTAGGAATAGCTCCCACAAAAAAATGGAACTGATCAAATTTTCCCGTATAAAGGGCTTTGACAAAGGTGACCCACTCTCCCCATATTTATTCATCCTCGGAGCCGAGATCCTAACCCGGCTCATTCAAAATGAATGTAGTGAAAACCCATATCTCTTAGGAATAGCTCCCACAAAAAAAATGGAACCTCCATCCTACATTCATCAATGACACAATAATTTTTGTTGTAACAAGCCCGGCTGCGGTTGTCAAAATCAAAGAAATTTTTGACATTTATGTTGCAATATATGGTCAAAATGTAAATCTCCAAAAGTCTGAATCTCAAACCACAAAAAATGTTTATGTAGAAACCAACGAACTCCTTCCAAATATTTTTAACATGAACCACACTGAATTTCTCAATACCTACCTAGGTTGTCCAATATTTAATGGAAGAGTCAATAAACATACTTTTGAACACTTTTTAACATGTAATACCAAAAAACAACTATCAAAATGGAAAGACAATCTCCTCTCCCAAGAGCGCAGAAGCACGTTGATTAAAGTTAATCTCAGCCAAACCAATTTATACAATGCAAAGATTCTTTCTTCATACAAATGTGCATGACCAACTTGACAAAACCTACATGGACTTCTTCTGGAACAAAGGTGATAATCACAGACCTTTGATCAACTAGAGTGACGTTTGTAAACCTAAGAAGAATGGTGGCTTTGGCTTGAGAAAGTCCAAAGATACCAACAAATTCCTTCAATGAAGCTTCTATGAATAATCCTTGCTGAACCAAACATTGTATGAGTCAAAATCATAAATGAAAAATACATACAAAACGAGAACTTATTGAATTATCGCAAAAAAGGATAAACCTCTTGGCAATGGAATAACCTCACAAAACTATTGGTTGAATTTAAACAAGGTCGGCATGTGGGAAATAGAGCTTCTATTAATTTAACAAGGCCTTTAAAAAACCCTTAATTTCATTTTCAAATAATAGAAACAACATCAACACCTCGAATTTTGTTAACCAATGCATCAAAGAAACAAAATTTGGGACATTAATATGCTAAAAGAAGAGCTCAAGGATCTAAAAAATGATGATATTTTAAAAATCATTACGAACATCATTATTCCAAAAAATAACATCCAAGATAGACTCTACCATAGGAAAAGCAAAAACGGTTGATTTTCCACTAGTTCTGCATTTTGCCTTCTCGAAGAAAATAAAAATCGTTCTTGTTCAAGTCCTCCTTGTGATTGGATTTGAAATCTCGACACACAATCAAAAATAAAATATTTCTTGTGAAAAATTTCGCTAAAATGGCCTACCCACAAAACAAAAATTCGATGAAAGAAGAATTGCGGTCACAATGAATTGTGATTTATGTAACCACCACACATAAGGCCTACACCACATTCTCTTCAAATGCCCTTATACAAAACAAATCATCAATAACATAAACCCAAAAATCCTAGAAACTCTTGAATCCCAAGACTATAACAGTATCAAACCTAATACATGCCTACAAACATAAAAAGATTCTAAACCCTACAAAGCTCATCAACTTAGCGAATATCTGGTGGGGCATCTGGTATACAAGAACAAAATTATTTTCCAAAATGTTATAGGAGAAACCGGCCACAATACTGCTGGATTTCTAAATACCAAATGCAAACTTGAACTAATAACAAAAACTTTAGTCACAATCTAACAACAAACCCCCCAAAAAAGAACACCAATTCTCAAGAAAGAATAAAACATAAATTGGAAAAAGCTTCCAACCACTTTTATCAAACTCAATTTCGATGGATCAATGCTTGATTCTAGCAACACGTCCTTCGGCTTTGTCCTTAGAAACCACTTAGGTGACATCATTTTCCTCAGAGTAGGTAGTTCAAAAAATAAAACAATTATTGGTGCAAAATCGTTAGGTCTTTACCACGGAATTAGAAAACAAATGACTTCAAAATCGAAAATATCATTATTGAAGGTGACACTCTCATTGTCATTAATGTAATTAATGACTCTTGGCATAATTCTTTGGGAAATTGAAATCCTAGTTGCTGACATTCTTATTGAACTGAGAAAATTTGAATCGTTCGCACTGCACACATTTTCAAAGAAATAAATGGAGTGATTGACATACTTGCCCATCTTGGACATCCACCTTCACCGTTTTACCTTTCTTCTGATTATAAACTTTAAGTTCTTATCGTAAGGATGCCTAAGGATGAAGTACGACTAGGATGCTGCTCCTCCTAATTTCTTTCCTTTTTCCAAAAAAAAAAAGGACTAAACTAGTGATAAACTAGAGTAGTGAAAATATGTTCGTCAACCGCTGAGATTAACGAACTCATCCGAAAGGATGCTATAGGATAGAGAATCTCTAGAAGTTAATCCTTCTAATTGCTTATCTGTAGTTTTTTTTTTTTTAAAAGGAAAATATTGGAGAAGAAAATAAGACGTGACAGAGGGCACACATCTCGAGGGAAGGAAATGACATCCCACCGGTCACCCATTTCACTTGACATTTTTACCCTCACCCCAATAATCACCAATTCATAAAACAGAAAATAAAAATGAAGAGACAGTGAAGTCGAATTAAAACCCTCGACACGTTACATTTAACAAGTTTTGCTTCCCCACCGTCATTGCTCCCCTGCACTTACTAATCTTTCTTCTTCTTTGGTTTTGGACCCTGGACATGTCCATTTCATATCCCAGTTCCCAAATTCAACAAGATAACAAATTTGTCCTATCATCCTTCCTAGTCAGAGATTACTACAACTAGTACGAGATTTCTCGGAGCGGTTAGACCGTCACCTCTGGAAATTAAAGGTACATACACTCTTCAACGATTTTTGTTCATACTACTAGGTTTTGATAAGAAACCCGCATATCGCTAATTGTTGCTTTCCAAATTTTGAGGGTTTAGGCTTTGCATGTATGTTTTTCCCACTTTTGAATGGACCCACAGAGGCACCATTTCCCCCAGCAGTATGATTTTGTTGTGTGAATTGTGTTAGTTACTTGGCAATAGGGATCCATGGTGCTTATTTCTGCATAAGCCCTAAAGATCGCAGCCCTTTTGGACCCAATTGCCTGCAATTTCTATTAGCTAGGGCTTGTGTTTGTACTCTATCCTTACCACTCTACCAGTGATTTTCTTGTTTAGTGCATACCAAACGAGTCTCCCCTTGATTATTAAGAAAATATTTGTTGTATGGACTGCTGTGCTTTAGGGGGAGAAGGAGGCAGTCATTTTCTGAGCCTAGTATGATTTATCATTATTAGTTTCAAATTATTGATTATACTTTACAAATATTTAATCAGTCGTCCTCTGGACTGCTGTGATTTGTCATTACTAGTATGAAAATGTTTTATTTTCATACTAGTAATTTCTACAATAATTTATTTTATTTGAAAATGCAAATAGATAGATTATATTTAGTGATTTCTACAATAATTTATTTTATTTGAAAATGTTTTATTTTCGTAAACACAAGCTTCAATCATGTATAGAATATGATTTCTGATACATCAAGAAGATGTGTTTAAATAAATTGACGATGAGTAATTAACTAATTATTCAATATTTCAGAATGAGAACTTATAGGCCAGATTTTCTTTTTCAATCGAAAATATTTTCAATATGATATTGATTTGATCTTTTGTCACTAGTTTCAATTAATATACACTTTGTGAATGTGAAAAAATTCAATGGCATTCCGCACGCCATCAGTTCATTTAGTTGTGCTGGTATATGTGTAGGCCTAGTTCCTGAACTCAATTTTTTGGAACTAGGGAGAAACAATCCTAGATAATCTGATTGTGCTTGCTGTAATTGTTCAAGTTTGTTAGTAATTCCTTAAGGCTATTAGCAATTTAAAACCGACATGTTGTATGTGATATCCACAAATATATTGTTTTGTCCTATTTTAGAGATTTGGTTTATCATTGGTAATGATAACCATATGATTTTATTCTTCTTAGAATAGGAAATAATTATAATAAACGATTAATTAGATTGGCATTACTGAATTTAAGATATTAACCTATCTCATAGGACATAGGTTAGGAAACTTGTCTAATAACTCAGATGATGATACAATATACGGTTTAGGATAGAAAAAATAAATAAATAAAATATATATATATATATATATATATATATATATATATATATATATATATATATATATATATGTATGTATGTATGTATGAAATATATATAGAGGGTTAGCTTCAAGTGGAAAGGGGTTTCGGGGTTAAAAGTAGGAAGAATCACAGCCATAGTATTTGATCAACTAAAAATTGTTCAAATATATATATACAAAATTGTTCAAATATGTCAATTGTTCAACTATATTCGAAATTGTCCAACTATATGACAAATTGATCAAGGGTTAATTTATATGTGTTGTGGATCCTTTCTACTTTTAACCAAAGAGTACTTGTTATATGATACAAATCCTATATATGATGTACGAGATAAAACTTTATCCTTTGCCATCTAAGTATTATGATAAAGATACATATAAACATAATTAGTTTATTTTGAATTTGTAAAACTTAATCAGATTATAATTAGTGAAAAGAATTGTATTGATTTACAAGCCCTAGTTAGATTGTATTAGGTAGGCTCCAAAGCAAAAGATATATTGATAATTGATTTATTAATTTATAAACCCGAATTAGATTAATCGAGGGCCATAAAAATGTATGTATTGCAGACAAATGACGTGTCACACATGATTGTTTTAATCCTTTGTAGTCACATAAGCAGAAAATATTGAAGAAAAATCTCATTTGGTATTGGTTAAAGATTTTTCCTGGTAAAAAATTGAGATTTAAAAGTTTTACCCTTGTTCTTGAAAATAGGAACTACTAGATTAAGAGCAGTTAAGCTGTAAACTTGTAAAACAGTAAAACATTGATCCGTCAGTTCATTAAACTTTTTGTTGCTAATTCAAAGTTAGCTGAGCAGGTTTTATATAATGTTTGGTTCTTCTTAAATCATCCTTTGGTTGCTGGCAAGCTTGGCATGAGAGAATATGCAAAGAATAATGTAAGTACAACCTTTTAGCATACACAATATACATTAGTGTGCTGTACTTTGCTGTGCATTGCCAATTTAAGCTTTGAATACTTAAGTGACTACTTTGACAGAGTAGTAAACTTGGCAGTTCAGTTAAGTCAATTTTCTTCATGCTTAAATGTATATTGTAAATTTGGTTAAGACTTAAGTTTCTTATTCAAAAGATGTTGCTTTCCTTTTTCTCCTAAAGCACGTTAGTTCTTACTTCCTTATAATTTCTTTTTATGGAGTCTGGACTATATGTTGTTCAGAGTTATGTAAATTTTCTTAATAACTCCACTTGCATCTCTCTGGGTTAGGAAATAATTTGGAAGCCATTTGAATAAATCCAGTGGTCGATGGACATGTACAATCCTCTTTTGTGAATGGAAGTGCTACTCTGCTCCAGTCTTGGTGATTTCAAACGGTGTGGTGACCTAGAAGATAAATCTAAAATGGATATAGACTGTGATGGCTCTGCAAACTGTGATTTAGATGCCAATAGCCAAAAGTTGCATGATGGAGAACACAAAGGGGAAATGAGTAATCTCGATGAGGCTTGTACTCTGTTTGAAAATTCTCAGGTCATTGTGAATACAATAGAAAGTGAACATCTCTGTGAGAACAAGGATGAGTATTCACCACTTCTAGAATCCAAGTGGAATGCTGAAGATGAATCTATGGCATTATGGGTGAAGGTATACTAAACTGTAACCTCTCTGGTATTGTCACAGTGGAATGATATATATTTTTTCCTAATGGGCCATTAATTTCATGCTCATGTTCATATATTTGCTATCCATTTTTTTCTTTTGCAAGTAACAGTGGAGAGGTAAATGGCAATCAGGAATTAAGTGTGAAAGAGCTGATTGGCCACTTGACACAGTGAAAGCAAGGCCAACACATGACAGAAAGAATTACATTGTGATATTTTTCCCGCATAATAAGAACTATTCTTGGGTGGATACGTTGCTTGTTCAACCCATCGATGAGCTTCCGGAACCTATTGTGCACAAGTCATACGAAGTTGGCATTCAGCAGGTTAACGATTTGTCTGCTGCACGTCGGTTTGTAATGAAAAGGCTAGCTATTGGTGTCTTAAACGTTTTTGACAGGTTGCATTTTCAGGTCTTTCTCTTCCCACATTTTTTTTCCTTATCCTTTTTAAGTATGTTGATTTTTCTTTTTGGATATATAGCATTGTTTTAGCTTTCGTGCTATGGCTGTACTAATTCTCAGACATGGAGGCTATCTTATCCTTCTTGATAGGTTTTGGTGGAAACTGCTCGAAACATTGGTGTGCAGAAAGAGTTTGCCATGGAGGCTCCTCGGTGTAAAGGATATTCTGATCTCGGAAGGATGCTTGTGAAGCTTCAGAAAGTAACTTTCATCTCATCCACACCCCAGACCACCAGAAAAGTGGAAAAAAATATGTTATTGTTTGAGCATTGTATTTTTACATTCATGAACTATTTAAATTGTCATGTTTTAAGTGTGTTATTCAGTGAAAAAAAGGCTTCCAAGTTTGTTATTGGCTTTAAAATTTTAGTATCACTAAATCATGTATAGGTATTACCTTGAAGACCAACACTGTTTTTATGTTTTCTGTAGATGCTTTTGGAGCAGTACATTGATAACAGCTGGCTTAAAGAATCATATAGTTCTTGGGCAAATCAGTGCCAGAATGCAATTACTGCTGAATCTGTTGAAATTCTGCGAGAGGTAGTCGTTTGATTGCATTCTGGCAAATCAGTGCCAGAATGCAATTATTCTTTTGATATCCACTGTGCAGATTCTTGCTCCATCTAACTATTGAGGGTTTACTTTTTTTTTTGATCAGGAACTAGTTCATTCTATACTGTGGAACGAAATCAGTGCTCTGCAAGGTGACCAAGGGCCGCCAGCAAATGGATCTGAATGGAAGATGTGGAAGCATGAAGTCATAAAACTTTTCTCGACTTCACATCCCATGTCAAGTAGTGAGGAACCCGGGCAACCCATCAAAACTATCATTGAACAGAAAGGAAGTGTTGGCCCATTTTTGGTCAGTCGGAAAAGACCCAAGCTTGAAGTTCGTCGTGCTGAAGCACATACTTTCCAGGAAGAGAATATAGGTCAAAATGAAGATTCTACTTTTGAGATTGACTCTGAATATTTTGCTAGACCGAGCACTGAGGTTGTGGAGTGTGGTAGTCAGGCCCAGGTAAAGGATGAGAGTGTAATCGATAATGCGACGACTTTTGGAACTAAGGGCCGTAAATGTAAGGCTTTTATAGAAGCCAAGGGAAGGCAATGCGTGAGGTGGGCCAATGAAGGCGATGAGTATTGTTGTGTTCATTTGGCTGCTCGTTTTACAAGCAACACTGTCAAGGCAGTAGTTCAACCACTACTTGATGCACCATTATGTGAAGGTACCACCACTCAAGGTACCAGATGCAAACACCGGGCTTTACCTGGGTCCTTACATTGTAAAAAACACAGACCTCGAGATTCTTCGGCGGTGAGCCCAATCTTGGGGGATGAATCTGAGCAACCTCTTCAAGTCGAACCACTTTCAATGAGAGTAATGCATGATGGTAAAGGTAGCTTAGTTAAGATGCCTGAGCATTTTACAGTACATGATAGTAATACTGAGATGCCATGCTGCATAGGGTTGGGGTTTCGTGATGGAATTGCAAGTTGTTCTGAAAGTCCTACAAGACATTCGCTATACTGTGACGAGCATATACCTAGTTGGCTCAAACGTGCTAGAAACGGTAAGAGCAGAATAATATCCAAAGAAGTGTTCATGGATCTTCTGAAGGGATGTTCATCACAAGATGAAAAGGAGCATTTACATCAAGCGTGTGAGCTTTTTTACAAACTCTTCAAGAGCATTTTATCCATGAGAAACCAAGTGCCTAGGGAAATTCAGTTCCAGTGGGCGTTATCTGAGGCTTCTAAAGATTCTCAACTAGCTAAATATCTGATGAGATTGGTTTCTAGTGAAAAGGTGAGAATTAGAAGAATTTGGGGTTTTGGCTCTGATAACAATGACCGAATTTCGCGTTCCACTGCAGCAGAACAACCAACTAAATTTCCTGCTACACTGGAGAAAGTTCATGAAGAAAGTTTCAAGTGTATCTTCTGCTCTGAAGATTTTACTGATGATCAAGAACTTGGTTCCCATTGGATAAACAGCCATAACAAAGAATCACAATGGTATTTTAGAGGTTATGCTTGTTCAATTTGCTTGGATTCCTTCAAAAACAAGAAGGTTCTTGAAACACATGTCCAAGACAGACATCATGCTCAGTTTAGTGATCACTGCATGCTTTATAGATGCATTCCTTGTGGTGCGCATTTTGGCAATTCTGAAGATTTATGGTCACATGTACTTTCATCTCATACCAATGGCTTTAGGCAATCCCTGAACTCCTTAGAACAGCAGACAGTGGTTGGTAGTGGAGATCAACCAAAATCTGTGGCCACAGAGAACAATTCTGAAAGCCTGGCTACTGTTAAAAACTACATTTGTAGATTTTGTGGATTGAAATTTGATCTGCTTCCAGACCTGGGCCGCCACCATCAAGCTGCTCATATGAGACCAAATTTATCTTGTAAGGGCATTCGCTACTATGCATATAGACTAAAATCAGGAAGGCTTACCCGCCCTAAATTCAAAAAGGGTCTTACAGATGTGCTAAAAAACAAGGTTGCTGCTGGTCTTAAGAAGCGGCTTCAAGCATCAAAATCAGTTGGTCATGCAGGAGAACTCCCACATCACCATGTTACTGATGCTAAGGGTCTTGGTATTCTTACAAAATCAGAGTGCTTATCTATTGCAAAGACTTTATACTTTGAAGCTCAGAAAACAAAACCTCGCCTCAACAACCTGGAAATCTTAAACATCGCCCGATCTTCTTGTTGCAAGTTGAGCCTCCAAGCATCTTTGGAGAAGTACAGTGGTCTGCCTAAGCGTTTGTATCTCAAAGCCGCCAAGCTTTGCGGTGAGCATAGCACTAGAGTGAATTGGCATCAGGAGGAATTTATTTGTCCAAAAGGATGTGAACCGCGAAAGGATGAGAATGTGTTGGCTCCTTTGTCGAGTGATCATGTTGCCTCGGTCTTTGTTCCTCCGGTAGATGATGGGATGGGACAGTGGGAAAAAGATGAATGTCATTATGTCATTAATGCAAATAATCTGAGACATAATCGCTTCCAAACTACCATTATATTATGTGATGATATAAGCTTTGGGAAGGAAGCAGTTCCGGTCACCTGCATTATAGACAAAAATATGTTACATTCACTTCATGTGCCCACATATGGATTTGATGGACAAGTTACTTACCTACCTTGGGAGAGCTTCAGCTATGCCATCAAGCCCCTGTTTGATCTATCCCTTGGTGATACACAGGTCAACTTTCAGACATTCTGGACTATTTCTATCTTGGTGTATTTTGTCACTAATAAACTTCATTTCTCCAAAACACCTTGTGATGAGTCTCTAACATTAACGAGTTTGTATTTTGTACTGTGTTTTTCCCTTTCCATCTTACAGCTTACAATATATATCTTGAATTCTTGATATGATAAATTTGGATTATATCCTATTTATACTTTTTAAATCATGAAATATTTGATCTGTTCTTTCCTGCAGAGTATGCGCCTGAAGTGTGGTTGTTCACAATCACCGTGCTCATCAGAAACATGTGATCAGGTGTATTTGTTCAACACTGATTATGAAGATGCAAAGGACATATATGGAAAGCCAATGAATGGAAGATTCCCGTATGATGAGAATGGTAAACTTATCCTTGAGGTAAGAAAGTCTACTAAATTTACATCATCTACTTAGGATCTTTGTTTAGTTGTTAGTTGGCAATGGGAAGATGGCCTTGTTTAAGTATCCCTTGTGTTAGGTCAAAATGAGGGTCTTGTCTAATGAATAACTGAACTCTTTGCAGGAAGGTTACATGGTTTATGAATGCAACCACATGTGTAAGTGCAATAAAAGTTGCCCGAATAGAATCTTGCAAAACGGGCTACAAGTCAAACTAGAGGTCTTCAAAACACTGAAAAAGGTAAGTTGTTTCCATTTCTTGATAACAACATCCTGCAAAAATAGTCAAAGTTTAATTTCTCTTGATGTTCAAAGGGTTGGGCGGTCAGGGCCGGTGAATCAATTTTGCGTGGGGCGTTTATATGTGAGCTCATTGGTGAGGTCATTAATGAACAAGAAAAGAACAGAAGACATAAAAGGTTCACCAGACATAAATTTTGCAGTCACTTTAATCAATCTTACAGTTTTTCTATGCAGTTTGACCGATGTATTGAGATTTTCAGGTCCGGAAAAAACTATAGCAAGTATATCTACAATGTGGGTGGATGTATGAACAAGATAACCCAATTGATTGAGGAGAAAGTTTCATGTGTGACCGATGCATCCAAGTATGGAAGTGTTTCTCGTTTCATAAATCACAGGTAAGGAAGGAGTTTTATAGATCCTCATTTTGTAATCAAGATCTCCTGTATCACTGATACATGTATCACTATTATGCGATTGATTGAAGTTAAATAAAAAAAGGATTAAAGTGTTGGTGCTTTACGAGAAAAATAATAAACAACACAAATTCCACCAATTACGTGATAGAGATACAAATGATACATGTATCAGCGATACATAGATCCCGACTGTTCATTTTGGTTATAGGTTGTTAAATATAGCGGGTTTATATTGTCACATTTTGATGGTGTAGCTGCGATCCGAACCTTGTGAGTCGCCCAGTTCTTGTGGAAGGCATGGACTATGAGCTTGTTAGGATTGGCCTCTATGCGGCCCGAGATGTAAGTGTTGTTCATAGTCTTACTGGTTTCTTGACTGTGGGATATAGTGAATGAAATATATTGGCTTACTAACAGATAGCGGTTGGTGAGGAACTGACTTTTGACTATGGGTACGAATCACGGCTGGGAGAAGGGTCCCCGTGCCTTTGCGGATCGTCGAGCTGTAGAGGCCGTCTCTTTTAAAATAAAATGTTTGCAGTCTGTGTATATCAATCAGTAGGTGATTTGTAGTGTCTGGTTCGTTATGTCTATTTGTTTAGAGCTCTTGGCGAGAAATGGTTGCATTTTGTATGTAATCTTCAGGGTGTTGTGGATAACGAAATGCAAGGCTACTTTTTGTTTTCTGCAATTTTGACAACTCAACAAATTGAGCATAATGTGAATTTTGTCCGGAAGAATCCATTGACTAACTTGATTGAAAGAGATAAATTTGAGCTTTATCACGCCAAATAATGATTGCTTGAAGTGATCAACTTTATTGGGGCTAGCTGGTCAGGATTTGTTGAATATGTTTTAAATCGAGTTAAAATTAATATTTGAATCGTAAGGAAGAATCACATAAATGCATGTAAATGGCGGTGCGTGTGTTTTTTTTAATAATTTTTTAATAATTTTTTTAATATTATGAGATGGGCAATTAAAAATAGGACTTTCTCCTCGAGACTTTCTTTTGTAGAGCATTCAAATGGATGAGATCATTCCCAAACGTTTGAAAGATGAGACCAAGTGAAGAGCCTCATGCCCTTAGTTCGTCATTTTATCGCCCACCATATTGACCTTTCGGAAAACGTGACGAATGTCCGGCCTCTTTAGAATTGCGTAATTGCTTCATTACTAATCATCTTTGCATTAATCTTGTAAGTCGTGATTTCACTTGCAGTTAAGTCGTCAGCATCATAATATATGGAGCTTGTCTTTTTCTATTGATTAGAGTACTCACTTCTTTCCCAATGATCTTTAATCTATTCGTATGGTTTTAAACTCATTTTAAATAATTTCGTTATTTGTTTTTTTTGGTAAGTATAACTACATTATTTGTTTATGAAATATTATTGTTGATTATCACATGCAAGCGATTGAGGAAACAACGCCATGTAGCCACATGTACAGCAACTCTCTTGCCAACTTGTACACCAACTCTCTTGCTTCGTACTTATCCTAAAATTATATTTATTTCATAACAAACTAATTAGTATCTCGCTCGTTCGAATTTATGGTCTACCCTAAAATAATTTTACACGTCAAAATTTGAAATTCTATAGGTTTTTACATATCAGATCAAGTGAGTTAACTTATCATCGGTCTGGTTAATTTCTCTAAATATTAATATTTATGTAAGTTTACGAGGGAGTATGAGATCATCATCTTCTTCTCCTGGATCGTAAAATAGGAAGAGTAATTTTTTCCCCTTCCCAACCGTATGCTAAGTGGTAAAGATCCGATCACCGCTCATAGGAGCAATCCTATACTCCCTCCGTCTCTTTTTCTAGGTCGTTTAAGACTAATGCACAAGATTTAAGAGAAAATTAAATTATTCTAAATTATCTTAAAAGTAGCATTATCATCATTTCAATTCATTAATTATACGTGCATTTAAATAACAAAGAGGAGTAGTACTGCAGTATTCTTTGTTGTTTTGCAAATCATTAATACCAACAAATTCCCATATTTATTACACGCTCTTTGATTGTTTATCAAAATTCCCTTAAAATTTTCAATTGGAGCCAAATACAAATTTTTTTTAAACAATCCATAACATGTTGGAGTACTGTAATTTGAATGCTAAATTTTTTTAGAGCCAAAATTAAAATTGAACTATTCTCAGGATGTATATATATAAATCACAGTAAATAATTGAATACTCATATAAAAAGTTCAGCATGAGTATTACGAGAACTAGACAAAATTTTGATCTCAACATGCTCCCGTTTAGTGATGATAGTACAAATTACACAGAAGAAATTCCCCTCAATGAGACTAACTTTAGTCATCTACATGAAGAAGTCGAGGTCGATGACGAAGACGATGGTGAAATTCCAATAATTATTCGCTCGTATTCACAAGGGACCTTATTGATCGATTTAAATGCAGCCCGAATCAAGGGGTGGAGACGCCATTGTTGGAGGTTGTTGTAGAACAACTATTTGAAGAGATCGAAGAAGAAGAAGAAAGCAACCACGCTGAAGCTCCGAACCCGGGTAATTAACTAAAGATATCACTTTTTAAAATTACTCTTTGCACTAGAATGAAGTAGTTTACTGCTGAACATAAAGAAGAAGAAGAAAACAACTGTTTGTAAAAAGTCCAAATTTTATGTTTGACTAGAATGAAGTAGTTTACTGCTGAACATAATGAAGTAGGTTGTTAGACTAGAATGAAGTAGGTTATTTGACCAGAATAGTTCAAGGAAGTAGGTTATTTCATGTACGATACCATTCTATGTTTGCTTTATTATATCCGTAAAGGGACTATATGGATTAATTATATTGTTGCCTTTTTTAGCTTCACTGCACTTGAGTAGGTTATTGCTTAATTGTTTCTATTTTAATTTGTAGACAACTCTCACCCAGTAGAAACCAGTACTAGAAGACGGCAGTACATTTCAAATGAGTTAAGATGGGCAATTTACAATGCTTTGTTGTCTAGAAGTGTCAATGGAAAGTTAAAAAGAGACACTACAACCAAAGAGGTATCGGAATTATTTTCCGTTTCCATAAGAACTGTGCAAAGGATTTGGAAGCGGGCAAAAGATACAACAAGTGACGTATTTGTCGACGTGTCGCATAGGAGAACTGGAAATTGTGGTAGGAAGAGGATTCAAATTAGTTTAAATCAAATTATTGATATCCCTCTACATCGGCGAACAACTTTAAGGTCACTTGCGGCAGCTTTGGGTGTTAGTTGTGCAACCTTACATAGGCGTTTAAGGAAATGCCTCCTTCGACGACACTCAAATCAAACCTTTTCTGCGTGAGGAAAATAAGTTGGCACGTTTGAGGTTTTGTTTAGATATGCTAGACCCAAATAGCATGCCACAAGAGCCTAAATTTGTCAATATGTACAATGCTGTGCATATTGATGAAAAATGGTTCTACATGACTAAAAAATCAGAGAAGTACTATTTGCATCCCGCTGAAGAAGATCCACTACGCACATGTCAAAGCAAAAACTTTATTGGAAAGGTGGTGTTCTTAGTTGCTATGGCTCGTCCAACATTCGATGATAATGGAAATGAAGTGTTCTCTGGAAAAATTGGAGTCTTCCCCTTTGTCGATAGACAACCAGCCCAAGGACGAAGTCGTAATATAGAAGCCGATACCATCGAGATTAAGCCAATAACGTCGGTAAAAAAAAGAGACGGTGAGAGCATATTTGATACAAAAAGTTATACCAGCAATTCAAGCTAAGTGGTCATTCGAGGACTCAAGAGAAACCATATTTATTCAACAAGATAATGCAAGGGCACATATTAGTGCTAACGATGAAGAATTCAAATTAGCGGCTTCGCAAAACGGATTTGACATCCAAATAGTATGCCAACCACCAAACTCACCGGATTTAAATGTTTTAGATCTCGGTTTTTTCAGCTCCATCCAATCTTTACAACATAAGGAATGCCCGAAGACCGTTGAAGAGCTTATCCACGCGGTTGAGAAGTGTTTTCATGAGTACCCTTCTAACAAGGTGAATCGTGTGTTTCTAACACTACAATTATGCATGCAAGAGATCATGAAGATTGGAAGATCCAATAAATATAGTATCCCACACATGAAAAAAGATGTTTTAGAAAGATTGGGTTGCCTCCCACAACAAATACCTTGTGATTATTCTCTGATTGAAAGTGTTAGGAATTTGTTAGCTTAATAGAGTATTGTACCGTATTGAGACATTTTTTTCCCACTCTTTATTTACTGTTAAATAGAGTACTATATTTTTTTTGAACCATGGTTAAGAGGTCCAGTTCAATCGGCTTTGCCGCTCTACGTCTGAACCGGGTATTTAGTCGTGGCCTAGTATATAGAGTACCATATTGAGACATAATTTAGTTTCAAGTAAACTAAAAAATGGCATTAGAACCTTGTGTATACATGAATGAAAAAAACTAAAAAATGGCATTAGAACCTTGCGGATAGATAAAATAAAATTAAAAACTGAATTTTATCACAAATATTAGAGGATAAGATTGTCATGAATAAAGTAGGCATTTTCTTAAGTCAAAGATTACTCCAACATTTAAACAACTAGATACTTAAGCAATAAACCAAACTGAATACTCTCGTTCTAATAATATTTCGGGAGCAAAGCCCTTAACATCATCAACTTCATCCGTCTCACGCCATCATTGGTTTCGTCTTCATCGTCATAGCATAACAATTTGTTTAGATCAAATGGATACTGAAAAATCCTCTTCATTACTTTGGACTTCATTACCTTGCTTGAGATCCCGATCGTCATTTTTCATTCGTCCACTCTCTTTTTTGTGCAGAATTTCTCCTTCGTCATTGTAAACTTCGTTTAGATCAAATGGAAAAACGAAATCTTCTTGATTAGTATTCACGTTTTTACCTTTTTCCATATCCCTCTCTTTGCTATTTTTTATTTGTTGTTTTCCTTTGTTGAGATGAAGCTCTCCTTTCTTCTCAGACATGGCGTAACTGTAAAGAGAAACAAATGAATAGAGAAAGAAGGAGAAAGTAGAGATATTTTGATTAAAAAACAAGCACATATATAAAGGAGTTGTGCTTTTACTGTGTATAGTACGTGTAGTTTCAAGATATAGGAAAAGACTAGAGAGCATTAAATGTGTGTTTGATATTTTCACTACAAAAAAGGTAAACTAAATTAATATGTGAAGTAGTGGAAAAGTAATAGTTGTTCCACAACCACAAACGACTTATATTTTGAAAATTTTTGTAACTCTTCAAACGACTTAGAAAAAGAGACGGAGGGAGTAATATTTTTGTGGGTGAAAACTTCAAATTTCTAGTGACTCTACTTCAGCGGCAAGACTGTCATGACTAAGTGATGCGAATTTATTTCTTATACTATTGCCTTTTATGAAAGTGTGGTGAACATGGACCTTCACACACACACACATATATATAGGGTTGGTTCGGGTGAGCAGGTTCCTTGTGGAAAACAGGTGAGGAAAAAATTTGTTCGTTTTTGTACTACCGAGTTTTTTCTTTCTTTCTTTTTGTAATTATTTATAAATGAACTTTTATCCTAAAAAAATGAATGCATTTGTTTTGTTTATAATCTAAAAAAAATGAACAGATATATCAAAATAAATTGAACTCAAAGTATAAAAAAAATGAACATAATTTTATCCTCGCTCCTCTGTACAAGGAGTCTCCTTACCGGAACCAAGTATGGTTAGTAACGTTGATGATCGAGATGTTATCTCCTCCAATTTCCATATGGGTAATCCTCACCTCTCATACCTTGAGGAGTTCTTTCTCTCAACATGGAGAAAATATGTGACACCACAGTGCCTGTAGTTAAGAGTAAATTGTTGACCGATTATGTACCTAAAAGGTAAGGGAGATGAAAATTCGGTGTTACATTTTTTTCTCCATGCTTCAACATGGAGAACATATGTGACATGAAGAAGTGTTATCCACTCCATCATACATTTTTTTCACTAGCTTAATTGCCTTGTATGCTTCTTTTCCTATTTCGATTTGAATATCCATGAAAAATCTCACGTGCAATAAGAATGTTATCATAGATTGATTTATTTTGGGAGTTCCCTTAAGCAAATGAATTAGTTTTAGAAGAACTATTTTCCGCATGCTTGTCGAAATTATGACAACTATTTTGTATAACGTTGATGATACGAATCGGACCACAAAGCTTGAACCGAAATAAACACAGTTAGGAAGGATATGATCCAAACTACATGACTAGTCGCCAAACATGTATTGACTTTAGAAGGTGCCAGGGAGCATCATCAGAACCTTCCAAAAGAAACAACATCTTGATGTTCACGTCTTTATATCCAGTAATATTTCTCTTTTATATATTACTTAATTATAATTTGAATGATCTATAATCACTTTTAATTAAAGAAGCCTTAAGAAGTCCGGGCGGAGAGGTCCGGATCCACTTCTATTCCTTACCAAGTAAAGGAGGAATGGATCCAAGCCTAGAGGAAGAAAAAGAAAATAAAACTCGATAAGGAGCGTTTTATATAAATATTTTTTGTATGTTATTATTATTTTTATATGGTAAATTTAAAATTTTCTTGAGTGTAGATTCTATTTATAAATTTAAATAAGATAAAAATATATATTTATATATTTGCCGTAAATTATTCTACGAAAAATTTTCCGAACCGGAACACTCGTTCCGGTTTTTATTTATTTATCGAGTTTTATTTTCTTTTTCTTCCTTTCTTTCCTTTTTCTTTTTCTTTTTATTTTTTTTCCTTCTCTTTCCTTCCTTCCCCCCCGGGGCCCAACTGGCGCCATCCTGGCGTTTTCCCTCCATAGGCCGCACGCCATGCTGGCCTACATCTTTCCGGACCCACACAACTTGGCATGTACCCCACTCCCCTTCTGCTTCCTTCCTTCCCTTCCTCAACACCTTCAACTTCTTTCTTCTCCCGCCCACACTAAGCTAGCCTCTTCTTCCTAGCTCTGCTTCACTTCCCTCTCCAAGATCCTCCTTGTTCTCTTTTCTTCCTAATCTCTCCCTAGCCATACACTCTATCTTTCTCTCACTCTTCCCTCTCTCAATCTCCTCTGCAGCTCAACACACTCACTCTCCCTCTAGTACGTCTCATCTTCGGCCTCACTCTCTCAGCTCTACATCTTCTCTCTCCCTCTCGTCTGCCTGCACCACCGGAACACCATCTCTCCTCCCTCCTTTCTTCTCTCCCAATCTCCCTATCTTCTCCTCTACAACACCACCCCCTAGCCTTCCTTGCCTGGACCCTCAGTTCGTCTCCTCCATCTCTTTTCTCCCTGCAACAACACCAACTAAGGAGCTTGCCTCCTCCTCTCGAGCCTGTCGCTTGAACCAGAAAGAAAGTGGTCATCTTCCACGCCCGGCGATCTCCTCGTCAGCTCTCCGATCTCCTCTGTAACCGGAAAACTATGCCTGATGAGTCGCTGCCATGAAGGAGTCTTGCCACCACGCCGGAGGAACCCCTGTCATCGCCTCACCACCTGCCGGAGCCACCGGCGCCCACGCTTGTGCATAGCACTCTCTCACCTCCTCCTTCGGGTTAAAAGAGTGGCTTATAAGCCGTTACATGATTATCGAAGCAAGTACTTGTGAGCTTTTTATACGAGCATGATTAAGTTAAGTCATTATGATATTATATGCATGTTTGATGTTTTAAAATATGTTGAGTTAGTTTTTGCATGATACTTATAGTATTTATATTTATACTTTATGATATTTAAAGATAAATGATATTTGGAGTTTATGAGGAATGTATTGGTAATGTTTTCGGTTTAAGATCATGATATGAGTGAGGATTTGATTTTAAAAACATTGGTGGATATGTGTCTTGTTTTGTTTAAGATTATTATATGAGTTGATAATTGGATTTTGAAAGCCTTTGAGAATGCTTGATTCGTATTGATTTTCCATTTGGCAATGATGTGTTTTATTTCGATTTGTGGTATTTTAAAGAGATTATACTTGCGGGATTTTTATGGAGGTTTTGAGATGACTTGGTATTTGACTTGAACGTCTTTTTCCATGTATATATATACATGAGAGATGATTTGGTGTATGACCATAGCAGGCAATTGTCCTTATTATTTACGTGGTTCATGACTATGACGGCATTATTTTTGGTGATTTTGTTTTGGTGATTTTCATGCTCCTCGGATTGCGACGCCCATGCCCACCTAGTAGTGAAGGTCTTGGGTTAAACGGACCGGGGTTGTACCTGATCTTTGGGGGTGGCGTTGGACTGCACCTAATCCGTGATTGTTGTGATCACCCTTTGGTCAGGGTTAAGAGGTACCTTCGTGTTCAACACAGGTTGGACATGTTTTAAAATAAAAACATAACTTTTGTGATTTGAATATTATTTATAAAGTAAAAATGCTTGAGCATGTTTTGATATTGATTTGGATGATGCTTGTGATGATTTGACAAAGGGGCAAGGATTTACCTTGTTATCCCATCTTGGTCAATTGATCGTTGTTTACGAGTTATACACACATACGTACATACGTACATACTTACGTGCATACGTACAAACGTACATACTACATACATACATACGTACATACGGAAAACGCGGGCCGGCCCGCCCGCCCGCGAAAACGGGAGGGGGGGGGGGGTATGGAATGATGATCAGACCCGGACGGGCCGCTCGGACCGCTAGGTCCGCCCCGTTTTTTTAAAAAAATTAAAGGAAAAAAAAAGAAAAAATGTTAACAACGTAACCCTAAGCCCTCTTCAACTCTTTCTCCTTCTTCTCCTGCCGCTCTTTCTCCTTCTTCTCCTGCTGCTCTTTCTCCTTCACTCCTCGACTCTATCTCCTTCTTCTCCCGCTGCTCTTTCTCCTTCACTCCTCGACTCTATCTCCTCTCGTCGCTCAGAAGCTTATTCCGTCTTCCCGACCTTCTCTTCGTGACTTCCTCCCGCTCAAAAACCATTTCGGCTCCTCGACATCTCTAGAATCCCGTCTTCTCTTCCCCGCTGGCCGCTTCCCATCTACCCTCGGCATCTTCAGACTCCCGTCTTCTCTTCCTTCGGCCTCAGTATCTCCAGATTCCCGTCTTGCCTGCTTCTCATCTCCAGACTTCCGTCTTCCTCACAGATCTCGCCACGCCATCCAGCAAGCCCTATCGCAAAATGTGCAGAAACGAAAGAGGAAAAAAAAAAGAGAGGACCCGGCAGGCTGCCCGGGTCCGGGTCCGGGCGGATCCGGACATACTCGTCGGCCCGGAGTCCGGACTCAGCCCGAGTTCGGCCCGCATAAACGGGCAAGTTTTGAGCTAGGGTCCGACCCGTACCCGGCCTGAGTCCGAGGATGTCCAGGTCTACACACATACACACATACATACCAGTTATTTGAGATGATGTTGAGTTGTTTGGAGTATTTGATTTTGACCCTTTGAGTATTATGAGTGTGATTGAGACTTTGATATTTTTAAAACTCTTGTGTGTATTATGGTTATATTTTGAGATATTATTGGTTTGAAACTCCTTTGAGACAATAATGACTATATTTGAGATGACATTGATTGAAACGTTTTAAAGATGATCTTGAGTAATTGAGCCATGATAATTTAGATTCCTTTGAGTATTGATGATATTTTCAAGCATGAGGTTATCACTCTTTCGAGTATTTTTCAAAGTGATCATGTGATATTATATATGCTTATATATATACTCATGTCTCGTTCATATATATTACCCAACTTATGTATCGGCTTAGTCTATATGGAAGACTAACCCCACCACGGTGGGGATGGTTAAGTTTTTGACATAATAAAGTACAAGAATAGTTCAGGAGCATGGAGGTCAGGAACCCTAGTGAGAGTCATGTTGTTTGAACTTGGGGTGGTTTGTTCTTTAGTCTTGATCGTTACTTCCTCCTTATTGTTTGTGGGTTGGTTCACGTTTCTACACTTTGATTATTGTTGACCCCGAGTTTCACCATTCATGGTCATTTGTTATTGCAGGTTTTGGAACCCTTTGTGGTGGACGTCATGGGACGTCTTTTGGCTTCTTTTGATCTTTCCTTAATGTATTGTCATTTATTGTTATCCTTTTATTATTTATATTAGTCTGAGGGAATCCTTATTCGAGGCTCCTGGTGTTGTGACGCCTATCCCGTTTTAGGAGCATTACACCACTCGATCGAGTGATAAATAGATTTCTTCTTCTACTAGGCTTCAATCTACTCGATCCATGTGGAAAGTTAAGTTAGTGGAGTGAAGTTTCTTCCTCATTCGAGGGGGTTAACAAACTCGATTTGGATATCTTCATATGTCATGAAAATTGCTCAGCTCATGTCCACATCGATAAAGTGGTCGATCGAGTGAAATTGATTCCTCTATCGAGTAGCCTTCACTCGAACGGAAAACTTGAGTAAGATCCTTCATGGAAAGCCTACGTCTTCTGGATTGAGTAATTTGTTCTTCTTCTATCGAGTGAGAGGTCTTCTTCTATCGAGTGGACATTCACTCGATCCTTGTGACTTGCATTCTCCAAGGTGAGTCTTTGGCTCTTCTTTCATGGTCTTTGGCCTTTCTTCCTTGCATGATCTAGAACTTTCTTCTTGCTTTGCTTCCTTGTTTTTCATGTGTTGATGAGGTTGAGATAGCTTCCTTAGGCTTGATGGATTTAATCTCTTTTAAGCTCTAAAGTGGACCTAAAACAGCTAAACACAAGAGACAAAAGGGAGTAGACATTCTTGTAAGAGCCTTAGTCTTTGGGAGCCAGTTTTGGCCTTATCCGCCCCCGCGGGTTCAGGGAGCCGCCCCTGCGGCTCGTGTAGCTTTCCGCCCCTACGGCTCAGTGAACCGCCTTGCGGCTGCATCCGGCTTTGTTGACCGTTTGACTCGTGCTTTACTCTTCTCTTCCTCATACCACTCCTTTCCTTGCTGAGCAAGGGTTTCCTTCTTCACTTCATTCCAGCTTTTCACGTTCTTCTTCCCTTCCTTTCCCTTTTTGATCTTGCTTGAGAGTTTCTTGGAGTTTGATAGAGTTTTGGTGTGGCTTTGTGTTGCTGGATGTTGTGTGCATGTTTGCTGAGCTTCAGAGGCCAGCTGAGAGTGTGTCCTGTACTTTCCTTGGGTGATCACAACAGTAGAGGTGAGCTCCTTGCTTCTCCTTCCTTTCTTTCTTTCTTTCTTGTTCTTCCTCCTTAGCTTAGGATTAGATGAACTGAATGTAGATTGATGATGGAATGTGTATGTATATGTATGTGCTTGGTTTTGGATGAGAGAAGACGTGATTTGATCACGTGGAGAGCCGAAGAGGGATCGCGGGATCACTTTCTGCACCGTCGCCGCCCCCGCGCCTGGAAGCCGCCGCCCCTGCGGAAGCTGTGTCACAGCGCATGCGCCGTGCCTGTGTTGCATGCGGCCACTGTCACCGCGCCTGCGGCTGAGCCTTGCCGCGCCTGCGGTTTGCCTTGCTCCGCCCCTGCGTCTCTCTTGTCACGCAGGTGCGTCTTGTCCCGGGTCTACCTAGAGTAAGGTAGATCCTTTCCTTTCCTAGTATGAGCGGGTTAGTAGCATGCTAGGTATATGTATGAGGTTAGAATGATGATGAGTATGATATCGTTTATGCCGGTTATGGCTTTGAGGTTTATGAGTTAGGATATGATCCTTATGGATCCCTTGAGTCTAGGTGTGACCCCTTGATGAATAGAAGTTGATATATTGTTATGCCTTGTTATTAGGCAGTGTTGTCCTCCAGATTGGAGTGGACCGTGTTTGAGATCGTGGTTGAGACTACTACTGAGGTTGAGGTAAGTCCATAAGACTTACTTAGCTACCATCCTTATATTGGATGTATGCATGAGTGATGTTTGTTATATGCTTTATAGCATGCGTTATGGTTCATTACCGACCTATGAAATATTGACCGCCCATTGTAGTGGCTGTGACAACTTACCTTTCATCCCGTAGTGGAGTGTGGGAAGTTCTCTGTAGTCTGGTTAGACCTGGTATACGGGAAGGGCACTGACCACTCCTTATGGTATACGGGAAGGTGCGCTTATACCACTCCAGCTAGCTATAGTACTCAGAGGCGAGGACTTTATATATATTCCTCGTGTCACATATATTCATATGCAGATATTTATATACTATTTGAGTGTTGGACTTATTAAAGATAATTAACCGGGTAAATGTGTGACAACATGCTTATATGTTATTATTCCTAAAGTGTGTTTGTGCTCTAGCATCCTCTTATATATGTGTATGGTTAGCTAACGGTTTTATACCGTGTTGTAGATCCTTTGCAGGTTAGGAGAGCTGTAGAGTGATTCAGAGGGGTGATCCGTTGAGGGCTCCGTACATTGGGGTCATTATCGGGGTTTATGGGATCTTTTGTTGTACAGTTATGTTTTATTTGTACTCAGCGATACTTATGTATTACCTTTATATATATATATATATATATATATATATATATATATATATATCAGTTTGATGTTTTGTATATAATCTATATGTGCCTTGTTGTAAGATTCAGTGAACTTGTTGTCAGGCTAGGGTCTAGATCCATTGTGAGATCCTAGCCCAGTAACACCTCGAATCCTACGAATTTTGGGTGTTACAATTCCTTGATGCATATAAGCTATAGCTAAGATGTAAATGTCTTTATCCCATGCAGAAATTAAGAAAAACACATGAAAATAACACTACAAAAGATAGCATAAAAAAATGTTATCAATCCACACCAACGAGAGTAATGTATTCTGGCCGGAAAAATAAACAAAAACAGTAAAAGAACAAATGGAGATTTTCCTTTTTTACAAGTTTAGAGCTGGAAAAGAATAATAAAATTTTAATAGATAAAAAAACGTACACGAAGAGTTTCAACAATATAATAGATAACAAAATGAAGCGTGACTAAAAGACTAAAATTTTCACCCATCTTAAAGCACTCTACTTCGAATCACTGCTAATTTTTTGCCATCTTGAAGCCTCCCATTAAACTTAATTGAGCCATGTGGCTAAAAACTGAAGGAAGAAAGTTAAAATCATGTTAAATCAAGATAGCCAATATTATCAATCCACCACATCCATTAGGTCACCTATTAAATTAGAATGTTTAACTCTATTGAGTTTCTTAGAGAATGAGGCTTCCGATTAAACCTTTTTAAGCCTTGTGGCTTAAAATAATAAAACTAATTAAGGAAATTAGTTTAGTAGTTCATGTTTTTTCAAGGAGATGATATCTCATATAATAAGACTGAAATATAAAAAAATGCATCCTGAAATTCTTAAGCTATTCATGTCTATCACAAATTCATCAAAAAATAGAAACCTCGACAAAATACAAATTAAAGTAAAATTTGTTGCCACTGGCCACAACTCTATCCAACTATAAATTATAAAAATGTAGCTATCTTATTCTTGTTATCAAAATACAACCAATATTATCACAATACAACCAATATGAGATCGTGATCATATATATAGTATATAATAAATTTTAACTAATGACGCCTTTAAAGAGAACCTCAATCAACGACTTTTAATGATAAAATATTCTGAATTTGTCATTATGTATAAAATAGGAATGTGTTATAATGATAATATTATTTTTACTTAGAGAAACAAAAAGTCATTGGATTAGTTCAAGTCATATGATCAAATGGTATGTGTGCACGTTTAAGCATTTTTAGTGATTATTACGTGAAAGTTAAAAAGTATTTTTATGTTGTTATTTTTCCCTTATTTGCGCACTTTTTGTATTATAAGCGGACAATAAATTTTAACTGCATTTAGGTTAATATTATTTGATATTATAAATATGCACTTTAGTCTCTTATTTACACGCACACAATTTCGTTGTAGTCTTGTTATTAAAAATAGCGGACTCGCAATCCTCCTTTTTGCTCACCGTACTATATTTTTTTTCTCGTCATAACACTTCCATTTATATAGAGAGATTCATTGAACATTAATGTTGATTATCGTAAATTTATAAACTCGTAAACCTATAACAATATTTGTAAGAGATAAATATTTAATTGAAGTAAAAATATTTAGAATTGCAACAATTTGCTATTTTAGATCATTCAAATGTATTTTACTTTTGTCCAACTTTTTCAGTCAAGCTTCTTGCTTTGTTTAGCCTTGCATACGCTATCACAATCTTGCATGCATGTTTTCGTAATATTCTCTCCAACGAAGCCTTTTCAAATCACACACAAACTCACCATAAGAAAATGTATAATTAAAAAGATGATTTTCAAATTAAAAAGCTTTATGTACGATTAAATTATTTAGTGGTATACAAAATATAAGCTTACACAATACCAAGAACTGATAAATTTTTTTTTAGTAATTATGAAATCACATAACAAGCGTACTTTTTTTCTCTAAAATTTTGAAGTTGTGAATGCAATTGGAAAGCGCACATCCAGTTTTGCACAAATAATTGTTCATCTTGTCCATTCAAACCCAAAGTAGTATATTTTCTTGTACAATCACTCCAACAAGTTTTTAGGCAAAACGGATTAACTGCACATGTAAGGATACACTGCCCCGCACACTTGATTATTAGAAAGGGAGATTTACCTCCCGGTTTACCACCTATACTACCACCTGGTAGACCACTTGAGGGAACAAGAATCGTGGAGAAGATCAATGAAATGATGAAGATTTTTTTTATAGCCATGCTCTTTGTTCTTAAAACTAAATGTTTTTTTTTGAAATATTAGCAATGTTTATGGTACAAGGGTTGATAACACTGAGTTATATAGCATTTTGGTGTGCTAATAAAATATTTGGTATTGTTTTATATATAGAATTATATTTAAAACAAATTCATTGTTTATATGATGAACATGAACTTTGTATATTGTAATCACGTGTGTATTTGGTATAGCATCATAAAATAGCAATTAAGGAAGATTTGTACTTATTTGAGCGAAGAAATTTGTTTGGAGACATATTGTAAATTGAAAAATTAAAAATCATAGGATCATCTGCGTGAACCATTCATCCTTCCATGTTTGTATTCCTTTACATGAATTGCGCCATAACTCGTTGATCTGACTTTTCCAAGATCATTGCTAGAGGCGTCAAACGGGACGAACGAGTCTGGTTCGAGTCGGGTCACAATAGACTCGGGTTGGATCGAATTAGGTAAAATAAAACCTACTTGATTTTTAAGCAGTTTGTTTACGGTCGGTTCGGGTCGGTTTGGGTTTGGTACTAATTTTTCGGGTTGAAAGGATTATCAGGTAGCCTCGGTGCTTGGGCCATAGTAGATTGGTCTAGTTCGGTTCTCGACTCATTTTGTGCCGATTTGCTTTGGATTTGTAATGGATTCGGGTAGTAGTGTCAATTTGGGTGAGCCAATAAGGTTTGAAATCGGGTCAAATCATGCTTAGGTTGATGTCGGGATGAATCAAAACCAGTGTAATTGTCTAATATCTTGATCCGGGTCGATTTTTATTTTACAATTTGTCGGGTTGAATCTGGGTTAGCTATTTGGATCGTATAGCTCTTAAATATAAACTTTTTCATTAAAATTTATGTGAAGATATTAATAAAATCCAAATATCCGAATTTAAATTAATAGGACCACAAGAGCCGGATAAGATATGTATATTGTCCCATATTCAGATAATTATTCGTTTTAGTTATAACATCTATTTTGTAAATTTTATTAACCACCGAATTATTTGCTAATTTTTAATTATTAACATAGCTCTAGAATAATGTTTTGTCTCTACTTTTTTGGCTTATTTATATCATCTAATACTTCTCCAATTTTTCATTACGACCAATAAATAATTAATTATCAACACATATGTAAATTAAGAAAAACAACAACAAAAATATAATAACACAATAATACATAGTATAATATTATTTAAAACCCGTACAATTTGCAGATATTACATTTGTACTAAAGTAAAATAATATACTTTTTTAATAAATTTTTATAATTTTAGGATTAAAAAATATTTAAAAATATAGATGATATTATTAAAAAGTTTTTAAAGCCGATTAACTTATTTTTCTTTGATTACAACTAATTGGTTGTAATTTTATTTAAAATTGTATGGGGCTAACGAAAGCTTGTAATTTTATTAAACAAACATCTTCTATCTTTTTCATTTGGTTTTAGACTTATTTTTAACCACATAAGTTTCGAATTTCTAAAACGAGCATCGAGCCAATATGGGGCTAACGAAAGCTTGTATATTACAGATACTTATCCATTTCTAGCAAGGAGTTAATTTCACATTTATCATTAAAAATATTAGAATTCTGCATTCATGAAAAATCGTATTTATTATTGATTTCCATATCATACATACAAGAACTGCAACACCTTGGAAATCCTCGGTGTCTCATGCCACAAATCCTTCTAAACTCTGACTCGTGAAGATGATTATAAGATAAATTGTTTCAAAATTTGATACATCTCCTCGTCAAATAAAAAAAAAACTTATGTTAAATATTTTTAATTTCAGTATTTGTACATGGTCTCTATAACTCTAAACTCTGAACAACCTTTATCAGAATGCTATATCGAGATAGGGGCTACCTTGACAAATATTAAGTAATTGAAGTCTTATACATATTAACAATTTATAAGTAACCCACGACGGTGTCACTAAAATCGACAACCTCTCTTATGTGTTGAAACAAAAATAAGAAACATGTAGTTAACTTACCATTGTTATCTAAATACAACAAATTGGGATCATGATCATATACGTAGTATTCAACAAATTTTAAATAAAGACGCCTTTAAAGATCTATTCAATGAACAACTTTTAATTATAAAATATTACAAAATTGTCATTATGTGTAAAAATAGAAATGCATTCTAATGATAATATTGTTTAACATGAGAAATGTAAATATATGACTAACATGTCAAGGTCATTTCGGCCTGATACTCATTTATTTCCTAAGACATAACATCAGTTCAAGAGGACATAGCTTGGACTTGGAGTTTTCACCCAAACCCGAATATGAGAACTACTCACACGTGATTGTAAAATAAAGTATCATAAATCCAAAAAACAATACAATGGTATTAAAGTAGACAATAAATGAGAAATTTGATGGAAAAATCGAGTGAATCTTAGTTACCAAACAAAATCTATGACGATAACAAGGCTGCAAATGGATCAAAACTTTAATTCTTTAAGAATATCACCAAGAACATAAAGAACACCAAATACTTCGGCCAATAAGAAAAGAGAGAGCGGCTTATTGTGATCTACACCTAAAGTGTGTGAGATAATATTAATCAGATCTAAGTCAATCAATCTAATTTAAAGGCTTACAAAGTGCCAACTCATCAAAATGAATTTTTATCTAACAAACTCAGGTGTTGGCCGTTACAAGCATTTTATCTTTGTCTGAGTCGGGAACCTCACTCGATCGACGTTGATCATCCACTCGATCGAGTGATAAGTAGATATCTTCTTCTATTGAGCTTCGATCTACTCGATCCATGTGGAAAGTTAAGTGGGTGGAGTGAAGTTTCTTCCTCGTTCGAGTGAGTTGACAAACTCAATTGGGGCATCTTCACATGTCATGACAAGTGCTCACCTCATGTCCACTTCGATCGAGTGGTCGATCGAGTGACATTTCTTCCTCTATCGAGTAGCCTTCACTCGAAAAGAAAACTTGAGTAAGATCCTTCATGGAAAGCCTAAGTTTTCTAGATCGAGTCATTTGTTCTTCTTCTATCGAGTGAGAGGTCTTCTTCCATCGGGTGGACATTCTCTCGATCCATGTGACTTGCATTCTCCAATTAAGGTGAGTCTTTGGCTCTTCTTTCATGGTCTTTGACCTTTCTTCCTAGCATCTTTCGGGGTTTTCTTCTTGTTTTTCTTCTTTGTTTTCCATGTGATGATGAGGTTGAGAGTGCTTTCTTAGGCTTGATGGATTTAATTTCTTTTAAGCTCCAAAGTGCACCTAAAACACCCAAACACAAGAGACAAAAGGGAGTAGACATTCTTTGATGCATATAAGCTCTAGCTAAGATGTAAATGTCTTATTCCATGCAAAAACTAAGGAAAACACATAAAAATAACACTACAAAAAATAGCATGAAAACATGTTATCAGAATATCTATGTTGGCTGAAAAAAATAAACAAAAACAACAAGAGAACAAATGAAGATTTTTCTTTTTTACAAGTTTGGAGTCGGGAAAAGAATAATAAAATTTTAATAGATAAAAAAGCGTACACGAGGAGTTCCAACCATATATAATAGACAACGAAGTGAAGCGTGACTAAAAGACCAAAATTTCCAGCCATCTTAAAACACTCTAATTGGAATCACTCTTAACTTTCTGCCATCTTGAAGCCTCCAATTAAACGTAATTGAGCCATGTGGCTCAAAACTTAAGGAAGAAAATTAAAATCATGCTAATTCAAGATAGCCAATACGAATCCACCACATCCATTAGGTCACCAATCAAATTAGATTGTTTTAACTCGATTGAGTTCCTGACAGAATGAAGCTTCCCATTAAACCTCTTTGAGCTATGTGGCTGAAAATAATAAAACTAATTATAAAAATAGGTTTAGTAGTTCATGTTTTTCAAGGACATGAAATCTCATATTATTAATAATAAAATATAGAAAAATGCGTCCTGCAATTGTTAAGCTATTCATGTCCATCAACAAGTAGAACCTCAACAAAATACAAATTCAAGTAAAATTTGTTGCTATTGACCACAACTCTATCCAAATATAACTAACAAAGATATGTGTCATCTTTACTTCATTTATGAATTATAAAGAGTATAAATGAAATAGACAAAATTTTAAATATGAATTTGTAAAACATTGTTGTATAGGACATCAATACGCTAAACATTCACCATCCAATCATCAAGTCAAAGTGCAAGAAATGCAGCCAACATCACAAGCTGAAGTTATAGTTCATCATTGAAGAGGCATCATCAGAGAGGGAGATGAAATAAGTTATAGATTGAGTAATTGGGTGGATAACGTAATAGACAGGTTCGGTGGCAATTTGCATTCGCGCAATACGTGGAAAGAATCCAAGTGCAAAGTTGGATGTAAGAACAATTCTCCATGGGAATGACGGTCGAGGTGAAGGAGGTGACTAGTACATTTTGGGTAGTCAACAACGTCCTTCGGCACCATGTAGTATGTTAGAGAGCTCTTGCAACTTGTTACTACCAACACATCCTCATGGAGTTCATTTTTCATCCTTATCCCCATCACAAACTGTACGAATTATAATATTCGATGATCATTCGCTATCGTATGACTTGTTTGCATGTTCTTTCTCATCCGATCCTCAATATCCTCTCAGTCTTTTGTGTAGAGTTGGACCCTTCACTATAACCTCCTTTTGTAATCAGCCTTGGATCCTCTTTTGCTTTCATCATGTTTATCTAGTTCTTGTAATAGATTATCTAGTCTGTGCAAATAGTTCACTAAACATGCAAGAGCCTTGGTCATTGTCCATTTATATCCTTCATTTTCCTTTAACAAGTAGAAGTAATGATGGAGCAAACATGAGCACATTCATCTTTACTGAGATAACTAAACTACACAATTGAAGAAATTAAACACAAGTCTTTCTAGTTAAATATATCAAGTAAAAGATAATAAGCAAAGGTACCTAACTATCATCAAACCCAAGTTCCATCTCTGATAAAGCAGTGTAGCAGGAAAAGTATGAAAGAGTTTTGTAGTGTTGCAATTATTTTAGAGGCGTAGAACGAAGATGGAATGTATTCTTTGACAAACTGAGCAAGTTAAGAACCCATCAAGGAAGTTGAAGAAGAAAAAAAACGGGTTATTACAGTGAATAGATCCTATCATTCCATTATATACACTTTACAATGTTATTTTTACCATAGAGTGATTCTCATTTTAAGACACTACAAGCCAAGGGTTCATAAAAATAATAGGTAAAGCCTAGAAAACATATGACCTTATTAGCTTTGGTAATCTGTATTTCACATCAACACAAAAAACGTAGGTTATTACAGTGAACAAATCCTATTGTTCCATTACTTAGCGTTTAGTTTCGAAAAAGCTATATACACGAAGCTCGTTTTACTAACGTAAAATTCGAGCGCAATGCGATAGCGCTTAGCGGGCGTCAGCGCTCAATTTTATTTTTTATTTTTTATTTTTTAATTATTTTTTTTTTCGGAAAAAAAAAAAAAACGGGCGCCGGCGCCTATAGTGAGTTTTTTTCTCCATATTTAGTTTTTAATTAAAGTCTTATAGTAAACTTAGTAACCAAATTTTATCTCCATTTTTTTAAAAAGTTTCATCCCAATAATACTCATCAACCCTGTAACTTTCCTCTACCGAATAAATCCAAAGTGACTTATATTATTTTATACAGGAAAAAGAGAAATATATGAATTGAATGAATCCAAAGTTACTTATATTATTTTGTATAGTCCGACACCCTCTTTTTTTTATTAAAAAAAATTCTAGAAAAAATTAAATAATTGAGCGCCGGCACCCGGATGGAAAAAATGTTTGGCTCCGGTGCCATAATATATTTCAATTCGATTTTATCTTTTGTGTAAAGCTCAATGTTCATCCACAGTGATCGTTTTCAACCCCATAAATTCCCTCTATCACGGTTTAAGTCTTGTATGGAAAAAGAAAAATTTATAAATTGAAAAAGTTAGTTATGTAATTTTTTTCATTGCCAAAACATTTGCTTATAAACATCGGACATCATCAACTAACACTAAGTTTATTTTTTCCAAAAAAAAAAAAATTAAAAAAATATGGGCGCCGGCGCCATCAGCCGGCGCCCGAATCTGGAAAAAAAAAGGTTAAAAAAAATATATACATGGACGCCGTCGCCATTAGACAGCGCTCAAGCTAGACGCCGGCGCCATACGACTGTTTTTGACAACAAGTAATTTGAAGTCCGTGCATATAACACGTCCCTTTAGTTTTTATCATAGAGGGATCCCATTTTTAAGACACTACAAGCCAAAAGTTTATGAAAATAATTGGTAAACCCTAGCATAAAACATATGTTTACTAATTCTGCTAAATGTGTATTCTCATTTCTCTTTGTTACTTATAGCAAAAAACGATCATTCCTTCTCATCAAGTGATCTTATGCTACTTGAATAACAGAATTCTATCATCACTTGACATAACACTCAATACTTTTAAACCATGAAATATTCAACTATTACTAGAGTCTCACATCTATGAATATTCTATTTCAATACATTTGAGATAGCATACACAAGTCTTAGAAGACTAGAAGCACATTATTGTCATTAACTCAAACATAATATAACAAAGTAAATAGAGGGAGGAAACAACGAAAGGTAATCATTGTATTGTAGGATAATCAAGAATATATATACCTACTACATCAGTCTTGACATATATAAATAATACTATTGCAAGGTTGACAATAAGCACCCCAAAGAGAACATGTGATGACATGAAAACGAGAAACAATGCAAAAGTCTATATCCCAAAAGCTTGCCTTTTGTAACTCTAAAATAAATTTATTGATTTGAAATTGAAAATTTAACCCTAGATCCTTCATTTTAAAGCTAGCTTCAAGAGTCCAAATGTTCACCCTTTAACCACGCTTATAAGTGTTGCCAATTCAACAACACATATAAGTCCTCTTACAAGTCTTTCTAGTGTTGCTTATAGTACAAATAAGTATGAAAGTGTAAAGTCAAGAAACATTCAATGGGAGTTACTGACGAAAATCCGGAAACCCTAATACTCGTCTGAAGAACGCGCCTATGCACGCGCCTAACAATACTTCAGAGAAGCCGCCGCTGCTAAACAAAAAACCCTAACACTAGAAACTCCCTTCTCAGATCTTCAGATCCAGGAACACGCTAAGATTTCCCCTCGTTCTCCTTCTAGTAGGTGATTTCTTTTGCCTCACAACCTTTAAACTAAAAGATTTCTTCAACAGAGATCGAAAAGATATGCTACTCTGGTCTTGGCATCGTTTTCACGATGGGCTGCGTTTCATCGGTTTCTAGAGTAGAAGAAAGAAGAGAGCCCATAAATACTTGTATTGTCGACAACGAGGAAGAGGGCGGCGGTGCAAGGGGAGATTTTCGTTTGGGTTCTCCCTTTGTGTGAACTTTCCAGCGATAGAGGGACAACTTATTCTTCAAGTGTTTCTAACTCCAGCAGCTGCTCGCACCGACCCACCGACCTCCGGCGAGTCTGGATCGAGTATCCTGTCGGCTTTGAGCGATCCTTTTTTCAAGGAGAGGGATTCAAATGAATCATCTGGTGGTGGTGACCGGAGGTACAAGCATAAGGTGAAGAACAGAGAGTCTGCTACAGTTCTCGGAACAGTAGAAGGGTCTACGCATTTGATGTTGGAGATTTGGGCTAAGTCTTCATTGTAACCATTGAGCTTGTCTTGAGACAAGGTGCAATGAGTTGTTCACATGTGTGTCACTATGGTCTGGGTTGCGGGAGGCAAGCCAAGTGACCGGCACTAACAGCAACTAGTATTGTAAGGGGAGTCGAATCGAAGCAAGGTGATCTACGACAAGGTTAACCTGTGCCAGATTTTACAAGGCCGATACTTGAGGCTTTTTAGCCACGGTTTCTCGGCACATCTTTGGTTATTAGGCCTTATACTGGCTAAAGAACATGTGGTTAAAACTTGGGAGGAATCCAAGCTCAAATGCTTAGTGAATGTCGATGAAGCAGCTAGTGAGCTTCTTTATGAGCTACACTAGCTTGAGCTAAGATATTGAGTATTTGCGGATCTTGGAGCTTACCCTAGCTATGCGAAAGTGAATAAAGCTCATTGGAAGTGTTTGGACCAAGAAAAATAAGCTAGCTCTAAGCTAGCTCCGGGGAGCGGTTTTGGGCTCCTTGTTTGGGCCTCGGGCCTCGGGCCTTTCTAGGGTTTCAAGGCCCATCATCCAAGCAACTTCCATGTAACTTGCCTAACCTCTTTTAACCGCTTTTTGGTGGTTATAACTTCCCAAAAACGTTGGCCCCTATGCCTATATAAGGGAGAGCCATTTGCACTTGATTCCTCGTTCGTTTTTGCAACAAATAAGCTTTTAGTTCCATTGTATTGACATTGGATAGGCCTTCTTATAGCTTGTTTGCAAAACTCGAAAGACCAGTATAGTTCCATTGTATTGACATTGGATAGGCATCCATCTTAGATTGGTTTTGTATTGACGAAACCTAGGAATACCCTTTCTTTACAAAGTAAGACAAGGGAAAGAAGTCCAAGAAGTCCAAGAAGGATAATATCGACAAGAAACCGAAAGGTTCTTGTTGGAAGTGTGGCAAGACTGGCCACTTCAAGCGGGATTGTAAGGCTAAGGTCGATGGATCCAAGGGTGGAGGTCAAAGTGACCAAACCCCCCCCCCCCCCCCCAAACCAAAGTAACTCTCTTATGAGTCTTGATTCTAACTTTGATATAAATTCTGATTTGAATTATGTGTCATTGACTATTGAATGCTTGTCCATGCAGGATGATGACCTTGGATGGTGGGTGGACTCGGGTGCAACAACTCACGTTTGCAAAGATCGGCGTTGGTTCAAGACGTACGCCGTCGCTAACGATGGAGCACTCATACATATGGAAAACGAGTCTACCACCCCCGTTCTAGGAAGAGGGCGGGTTGATCTATACTTCACAAGTGGCAAGACACTAGTCTTATCAAATGTTCTACATGCACCGGCCATTAGAAAGAATGTGGTTTCCGGTGGTGTACTTAATAGGCTTGGCTTCAAACAAGTCATAGAAGCCAATCGCTATGTATTATCTAGGAGAGGAACATTTGTAGGCTTTGGCCATTGGAACAACAATATGTTTCTTCTCTCTTTATGTAATAAACTTTCTAATATTAATAATAATAAGAATAGTTTATTTACATTGTCATCTTCTTCCAATTGTGATTTTGTTAAATGGCATGCACGACTTGGACATGTTCACTTTAAACGTATAAATGATATGACTAAGGATGGTATTTTACCTAAACTTGACTTATCAAAAGATAAGTGTAAAACGTGCATGTTGACCAAAATAACAAGACTTCCATTTCCTAGAATTGAAAGAGAACAATCTATGCTCGGCTTAGTCCACTCGGATCTAGGTGACTTGCACTCTACTCCTTCATTAGGAAAGAAGAAGTATTACGTAACATCATAGATGATTACTCTAGGTATTGTTACGTATATCTACTCTTTGCAAAGAGTGATGCCTTAGACAAATTCTATGTATTTAAGAATGAATCTGAGTTACAACAAGGTACCTTAATAAAAAGACTACGCACGGATCGTGGTGGTGAATTTATGGATAAGGAATACTTTGAGAGTGTCGGGATCATACATGAGACCACGGCACCTTACACACCACAATCAAATGGTGTGGCCGAACGAAAGAATCGAGTGCTTAAAGAGATGGTCAATGCGATGCTCTCTTACTCGGGTCTTAAGAACACGTTTTGGGGTGAAGCTATGCTCACGGAAAACTACTTGCTTAATCGTGTTCCAAACAAAAGAAGCAAGAAGACTCCTTATGAATTATGGTTCAAAAGAAAGCCAAACCTACACTACTTGCGAGTGTGGGGATGTCGAGCCATAGTTAGACTAAATGACAAGAAACGTAAGACTTTAGGTGAAAGAGGCGTTGAGTGTGTGTTCATTGGCAATGCCGAACACTCCAAAGCTTATAGGTTCTATGTGATAGAACCAAATGACTTCATCTCGGTCAATACCGTTATAGAGTCTAGGGATGCCATCTTTGATGAAGATCGTTTCACCTCGGCTCCTAGGCCTAGGGAAGTGATCAACATGACCTTAGATGAGGAACACCCAAACAAACGTCGTAGGATTCAAGTTGAATCATGGCAAGCCTCACATGGGCTTGACTCGGCGGAGATTGCTCCTATGAGCACTATTTTGTCCCAAAAATCAATTTTCCAAGTGTTCTTGGTTGAAGGATCAAGGGATAACGAAATGGATCGTCACTCTTACTTTCATATAGATGAGGATCCAAAGACATTTGAGGAGGCCATGAAGTATCAAGATGTTGCCTTTTGGAAGGAAGCAATCCAAGAGGAGATGGACTCCATTGTGGGCAACCACACATGGGAGTTGGTCGACCTTCCTTCCGGTTGCAAACCTTTGGGGTGCAAATGGATCTTCAAGAGGAAGATGAAAGTTGACGGTTCCATTCACAAGTTTAAACCACGCTTGGTCATCCAAGGCTTTAGACAAAGGGAAGGTGTCGATTATTTTGACACATACGCTCCAGTGGCTAGGATTACAACCATTAGGTTATTAATAGCTATGGCGGCTATACACAATCTAGTGATTCACCAAATGGATGTCAAGACGGCATTCCTTAATGGTGATCTAGATGAGGAAGTGTATATGAGACAACCCGAAGGGTTTGGCTTGAAAGGACAAGAACACAAAGTGTGTCGCTTGATCAAATCCTTGTATGGGCTAAAGCAAGCTCCAAAACAATGGCATCAAAAGTTTGATGATGTCGTATTGTCAAATGGATTTAAGATAAATCAAGCTGACAAGTGTGTCTATAGTAAGTTTGATCATACCAGTCAAGGTGTGATCATATGCTTATATGTTGATGACATGTTAATCTTTGGAACAAACCAAAGACAAGTAGACCTCACCAAGGATTTCTTGTCGACTAAGTTTTCAATGAAAGACCTAGGTGAGGCGGATGTGATTCTAGGCATAAGAACCAAACGTGATGCTAAAGGCTTAAGCCTCACGCAATCACACTACATTGAGAAGGTTGTCAAACGCTTCCAATGTGATACGAGTACAATTGTTAGTACTCCTATGGACTCAAGTGAGAAGTTGATGCCTAACCAAGGATCGGCCGTTTCTCAACTTGAGTATGCACAAGTAATAGGATGTTGTATGTATGCAATGACTAGCACAAGGCCAGATATTGCTTTTGCTATTGGTAAATTGAGTAGGTACACGAGTTGTCCTAGCTCACAACATTGGAAGGCACTAAGGCGTGTGCTTAGGTACCTCAAGGGAACCATGGGTTTTGGCATCCTGTATACTAAGTATCCTTCGGTGATAGAAGGCTACTCAGATGCGTCATGGATCACTAATTTAGAGGATCACTTGTCCACAACTGGATGGGTTTTCTTGCTAGGTGGTGGTGCCATTTCATGGGCTTCAAAGAAGCAAACGTGCATCACAACCTCGACCATGGAGTCCGAGTTTGTGGCACTTGCCGCTGCCGGCAAGGAAGCTGAATGGCTAAGGAATTTGGTGCTAGAAATTCCTCTATGGCCAAAACCGGTTTCTCCTATCTCTATTCATTGTGATAGTGCAACTACGTTGGCTAAAGTTTATAGTCAAACGTACAATGGGAAATCAAGACATCTTGGTGTGAGACATAGCTCGGTTAGAGAGCTCATAACTCACGGTATAATATCGGTCGATTTTGTGAGAACACACAATAATCTAGCCGATCATTTAACCAAGAACTTGGCTAGGGACTTAGTTCAAAAGTTGGTCAAGGGGATGGGGTTAACGACCTAAAATAAAAACGAATTGTCGTGGGACACCCAATTCGCATGTGGCTTGATGCCTTATCCGAATTCAATGAGGCAAGCCCATTCCAAGAAGTTGTGAGCATAAAATGTCCATCCAAGGTAATGCTCTATGCCTATATAATATGTATAGTTTGAAATAAGCAATTTCTTAACAACTCTTTTGAAAAATTGCAATTATAGGTGCAAGATCATAAGAGAGTTGACTACGTGAACATGAAGTGTCAAGGCTTCTTCAAGGGAGTGTATGGTCGACTCGCCTTTATGTTCATTAGAGGATTATGACACAATATCCTTTAAATGTGTCATTTATTTGTAAGGGAAATGTAAATTTCGTGTATGTTGCCTTCATGTACTTAGACAAGTTAAGTGGTTCAATCCATTGGGACACCACGATTCTTTAGTGCAGAATGTGTAATTATACTAATTCAATAAATTCAATCGAAAGACATTTATGATTATGCGAATATTTTGTTTGGATGTATGTCTATAAAAAGTTTCTTGACTTTGCTCAAATGGGGGAGGAATGTTGGAGATTTGGGCTAAGTCTTCATTGTAACCATTGAGCTTGTCTCGAGACAAGGTGCAATGAGTTGTTCACATGTGTGTCACTATGGTCTGGGTTGCGGGAGGCAAGCCAAGTGACCAGCACTAAGAGCAACTAGTATTGTAAGGGGAGTCGAATCGAAGCAAGGTGATCTACGACAAGGTTAACCTGTGCCAGATTTTACAAGGCCGATACTTGGGGCTTTTTAGCCACGGTTTCTCGGCACACCTTTGGTTATTAGGCCTTATACTGGCTAAAGAACATGTGGTTAAAACTTGGGAGCAATCCAAGCTCAAATGCTTAGTGAATGTCGATGAAGCAGCTAGTGAGCTTCTTTATGAGCTACACTAGCTTGAGCTAAGATATTGAGTATTTGCGGATCTTGGAGCTTACCCTAGCTATGCGAAAGTGAATAAAGCTCATTGGAAGTGTTTGGACCAAGAAAAATAAGCTAGCTCTAAGCTAGCTCCGGGGAGCGGTTTTGGGCTCCCTGTTTGGGCCTCGGGCCTTTCTAGGGTTTCAAGGCCCATCATCCAAGCAACTTCCATGTAACTTCCCTAACCTCTTTTAACCGCTTTTTGGTGGTTATAACTTCCCAAAAACGTTGCCCCCTATGCCTATATAAGGGAGAGCCATTTGCACTTGATTCCTCATTCGTTTTTGCAACAAATAAGCTTTTAGTTCCATTGTATTGACATTGGATAGGCCTTCTTATAGCTTGTTTGCAAAACTCGAAAGACCAGTATAGTTCCATTGTATTGACATTGGATAGGCATCCATCTTAGATTGGTTTTGTATTGACGTAGGAATACCCTTTCTTTACAAAGTAAGACAAGTAAGTCACTTACTTAGTCTTTGTAACGTGTAACGTTTTATCCCACTAAGGTATTTGGATATTCCCGGTGTAGGGAAAATACACTTAGAAGGAAAATTCTTTTATGAATGACTCATTACATAATCCAAGTCAATGTTTTAAACATATAACAATCGGTTTATAAGACTTACAATTGAACTTAATTTATATTAGAGTTTCGTCTACTCCTTTCGGAGATTACAAACTCTTGGTTGAGTTTTGTCTACTCCTTTGTGGAGATTACAAACCCTTGTTAATAATTTGATTTCACTTCAAGATAATTATATATATATATATATATATATATATATTAATTTGATTGGCAATTGGGAGAACCGTCTACTCACTTAAGTGAGACTACAACCCTTTGGTCTAAAACCGGACACCTAAAATCCTACATTTGAGTTGAAAAAGAAGATAGATCTTCTTACCCAGGAGAACAAGAGACTCAGGAGGATAACTGAAGCTCAAGAGCTTTTCTCAGGCACTACTGCTGCTACAATGGAAGCAGAGGCTCCCTTCTTGAACAAAACGAGTCTGTCCATAACAAATAGTTCCCAAATCAGGTTATATCTTTCTTTTTTTCCCTTGAAAAATACAATTGAAATTTTTTTTCCTTTCTGTATAAATTTCCACTCGAAATCTCTGGGAGAAGGTCTCTTCCTTGCTGAACCAGACAGTTTGAAAACTACTGCTTCTGAACCCATTTTTCTGGAATTTTTTGGGATTATTAAACCAGAACTACAAATCTACCTTATTTTTAATAACTGGAAAGTTCTTAGAATTGATGTGTATGGATGTTTTAAGCTTTGTCTAAGTTTAACCCCAGGGAATGAATTGATATTTTCAGGATATATTAATTTGCTCCTTACTGTTGTCTTCATCTGCTGTGACCCAAACCACTGCAGAGTAGGCAACTACTATGATAAACGGGAACTCCGATCCCAACTTAGAATTTTGTTGGTGAGAAAAAATGCAGTTGTTGATGCTTGCATAAACATATGTGTATATCAACAATATCTCTCTGACTTGATGAACCTTTTACATACAAAACAACTGATATGTCTTTTTCAACTACAAATGAATGATGTTAATATCATCTGTTATGGTCATAATAATGTTATCAACATCAAACGACTACAGTTACTGTCGAGGTTGCTTTTCTATGTGTTATGTAGGGTAGCCGTGGACTGGAACAATATAATTCTGCTGCCAATGGAAGGAGAACACTATACATAAGCTCAACCACATGACAATGTGGCTCCCTACCAGAAAATCAACCTGAACAACTGGAAACAAAATAACAAGTCAGAGTTTAGAAACTTCAATATTCAAAGAAAACATGTGATGATACAAAGTTTTGAACCATGTGTTTTAAGACAAGACCTCTTATATGTATACCATATGTATAATCAGGATATATACATATACTAACTTTTCATTTATATTGCAGTTTGTCACAGCATGACCCCAACTTTTGGGTACAAAACACTTCGTAAGAACAAACCAATAGAACCACTGAACAACAGTATACATAAGCATCAACTAAAGAGGTCATGGCCGACTCTAGAAAATCCGTTTGCTAAAATAACTCCACTTGAAATCATCAAGGAACCAAACACCGAAACAAATGCAAATACTACAACAACAATGAGAATCACATATGACCAATATGGAGTAGACAAAACGGGAAGACTACCACCCGATTCCAATAAGACGTTAAAATGAAAATAGCTTTTTGGAATTGCAGGGGTATGCGTAAGAAAAATGTGTGCAAAAATGAAAACATACAAGTTATAATATTGGCGGAAACAAAAACAAACTCTGAACCCGATGAATCCGTATGGAAAAACGTAGGTTTCGACAAAATTCTCTTCATTCCAGTAGTGGGATTTTCGGGAGGCCTATGTGTATTATGGAAGGAATATCAACTCCGGCATGAAAAAATAGAAATAACCAGTAATCATAGCAGGATCATCATCATTAACCATACGAATAAAAACTCGGCTTTTGAAACAAGGATTTTTGGTATATATGCCCCGCCAAACGAACAAAGTAAAAATGACTTCTGGGTACAATTTATTACGGAATTCAAATCCTCGACGAAACCGACAATAGTCATGGGAGACTACAATGAAATTAGGGTACCTTCTGACAAAAAAAGAGGAGCCCCCATTCCTAACAATAAATTTGATAGACTACATAATATATCTGATCAATGCGGACTCACTAACCTCCCAACTAAAGAAAACGAGTTTACTGTAACACCCCAAATCCGTAGGACTCGGAGTACTACTGGGCTAGAATCTCACAATGGATCCTGACCCTAGCCTGACAACAAATTCACAAATCTTACAACAAGGCACCAATAGATTAAAACAAAACATGAAACTGATATATATATATCCAAAAAGGTAATACACTGTACCGCTGAGTACAAACAAACTAAACTGTACATCAAAATAACCCAAATCCCCGATACCGCCCCAGTGTACGGAGCCCTCAGCGGATCACCCACTCTGGATCACTCTGCAGCTCTCTTATCCTGCAAAGTGTCTACAACACGATATAAAACCGTTAGCTAACCATACACAAATATAGGAAGATGCTAGAGCACAAACACACATCAGAAATCTTAACACATCATCATACTTTCACACATTTACCCGGTTCATTATCTTTATAAAGTCCAGTAATCAGCTCATATATAAATATCCATATAAACATAAGTGACACGAGGAATATAACCCTCGCCTCTGGGTACTATAACTAGCTGGAATGGTGCCTGGAACACCTCCCTGTGTACCCTAAGGGAATGGAGAGTGCCCGAACCGTTTACCAGGTCTGGCCTGACCACAGAGAACCCCCAACTCCCAGCGGGATGAATGGAAAAGTTGTCACAACCCTACAATGAGCAATCAATATATCATAGGTCGGTGACCATCATAACATATGCTATAAACATATAACACACACCACTCATGCACAACATCCTATAAAGGAATGGCAACTAAGTAAGTCCCACGGACTTACCTCAACCTCGTAGTCGTCTCACTGGATCAACCTCAACTCAGTCCACTCCAAACTGGAGGATAACACGGCCTATACAAGGCATACATATATATCAAACTCCTATCACACAAAGGGTCACACCTAGACTCAAGGGATCCATAAGGGATCATATCCAACTCGTAAACCTCAAAGCCCTAACCGGCAATTCCATATCATACTCGTCAACATCCGAATCCTAGCATGGTACTAAGTTCCTCATACTAGAAAGGAAATGAACTACCTAACTATAGGTAGTCCCGGGACAAGACGCACCTGCGTGAACTAAGGACGCAGGGGCGGAGGAGATCACCCGCAGGCGTGACAAGTACAATCCGCAGGGGCGGTGACAAGGAACGCTGGCAAGCGCAGGCACACCGCTGGCACGACGCAGGCGCTGTGACACGGTAACCGCGGGGGCGGTGACTCTCGGCCGCGGGGCGGTGACTCTCGGCCGCGGGGCGGCGACAACGCAGAATGAAACCTCGCGGCTTCTCTTTAGCTCTTCCCGTGATCAATCACTTCCACTGTCTTCTAGATTCATACACAAGCATAAACATACACATATCAAGATCACCCTATGTTCAATACATCTATTCCTAAGCTAAGGAAGAAAGAGCAAGAAAGAAGAAAGGATGAAGAAGCAAGGAGGAAGAAGCTTACCACTGCAGAAGGTCTAGGCAGGCAAAGGCATAAGCACACTCAGCTGGCTTCACAAGCTCAGCAACCACAACTAGCATCAACAGCCACACCACCACACCCACAACTCTACCAACTCAAGGGAACAACCAACTCAAGCTCAAGGAGAAGAAGAAGAAGCAAGAAGGACGTGAAACTGGATTGGAAATGTGAAGAAACCCTTGCTCAGCAAGGTGGAACGAAAGAGGTAAGGTAAGGTAAAGCACGGGTCAAAGGGTCAACAAAACCGGTTGCAGCCGCCGGAAACCGCAGGGGCGGGTTCCCTGGCCGCAGGGGCGGAACAACAGGGGAGCCGCAGGGGCGGCCTCACAGACCCCCGGGGGCGGCTAAGACCAAAACTAGCTCCCAAAACTAAGGCTCTTACATTTACATGGAAAAAAAGGAAGGAAGGAGATAACAATACGTATGAAAAACTGGACAGAACAATGACCACCGCGGAAATTATCCAAGAATATCCGAGTATACACACAAGAAACCACACTTTTACTTCTTCGGATCACTGCATGATCTCGATTAACCTACATAACCAACAAGTAATGTACAATAACAAACCTTTCCGGTTCGAATCTATGTGGATGTCACGACCAGACTGCGAAAATCTAATTAAAAAAACATGGAGAACTCAATTCCTAGGAACACATATGTTCAATCTTGTAAGGAAAACCTACCTTCTAAAACAAAAACTGAAAGCATGGAGTCGGGCGAAATTTGGCAATATCAATACACAACTAAAGTATGTAGACGAAAAAATAGAAGACCTCCAAGTAAAACTGCATTCCTCATTTAACCAACAATTAAATGACAAAATTACTAGGTTAAATAAGAAAAGAGAGTGTATATTGGAATACCAACACAAATATTGGATGCAGCGAGCTAAAACTGCAAACCTGCGATTAGGAGATAAAAACACGAAATTTCACCATAAGAAAGCAACCGGTAGGAGAAACAAGAAGATAATCGCAAGTATAACAAGAAATGATGGAACAATTTTATATAAAGATAGTGACATAACTGATGAGTTCTTAAAGGACTATAAAACACGCTTCCGAGCTTCAACGATTAATAATGAAAAACTTGGGAAATTACTAGAAGTAATCCAACCAACAATCACTAGAGAAGATAACTTTGAACTGGAGAAACCATTCTCGACTAGTGAAATTAGAACCGCTTTGTTCGAGATTGGTAGTGAGAAATCCACCAGGGCCGGATGGTATGACGGCCGGATTCTACCAGAAATATTGGCACATTATCGGTCCATCCGTCATTAGAGCAGTGAACATCCACAATTAAGAAACATTCAGAAGACTACTGTGAAACACTAGGAGCTGAAATCCTAACAAGAAACATTCAGAAGGTAAGTAATGAACATCCACAATCAATAGGCTTCCCTATAACAAGAAAAGGAACTATAATTCCTTTCCTCGCATTCGCGGATGACATTCTTATATTTTCAAAAGCAACCGTTGAAGCAAGCAACAAAATCCTTTCGGTACTAAAAGACTACCGTGAAACATCAGGCCAAGTAATTAACTACCACAAATCCTCCTTCCAAACCTCGAATAACGTAAACTCGCCTAGCAAAAGAAGAATCCAAGAACACATTGGTATAACATCATCCACAAATTTGGAAATGTACCTAGGATGTCCTATTATTAACGGAAGAGCTAATAAAGAGATTTTTATTGCAGTCATCCAAAAATCCAAACAACAACTCACCAAGTGGAAAGCATCGTCCCTCTCACAAGAGGGCAGCACAACTTTAATCAAAGCAAATCTTAATGCTAAACCAAGTTATCTCATGCAAGCCTTTATGCTGCCTACTAGTATCCATAATGAATTGGACAAAATCAGTAGGAATTTCTTTTGGAATAAAGGACCAAACTACCACCCTCTAATTAGCTGGGATAAGATTTGTAAGCCAAAATCTCTAGGGGGCACTGGCATAAGAAAGGCGGAAGACATGAACAAAGCATTACAGATGAAACTCTTGTGGAAGATTATGGCGGAACCAGATAATATATGGATTTAACAAAGGTCTCCGATGGCGGGTGGGGGATGGTAACACAATTAAATTCTGGGATGATAGGTGGTTGATGGAAGAACCACTAAGTTCCAAACTGCTGTTGCAAACAAGAACAAATCAAATTGAAAACGTCTCCACTTTCATTTCCGACAAAAAATGGAATGAACCACTTCTTGATCAACTGGTAGGTACCCTCTCGCTTAATATTATTAACAAGATTAAGAATTATAACTTGCCCACAAGCGATATTAGAGATAGAGTGTACTGGTCAAATAATGAAGAAGGCTGGTATTCTACTAAATCCGCCATGGTTATGATCCAACAATGGAAAGTTGGAGTTTCAGATGACAAATCTTGGATATGGAATATGAATATAATGCCAAAAGTGAGAAACTTCCTATGGAAACTGTCCATGAACGGGCTCCCGAGAAAAGAAAATCTTGACAAACAAAAGATACCGGTAGTAATGCATTGCGTGTTTTGCAACCACCATACAGAAAGTGCTCGACATCTCTTCTTTGACTGTAAATGTACCCATGTTTCCTTGGATGATTCGAAAATTTCAAATATCTTGGAGAATATGGATACATATAATCAATCAACATATGACACTATAACGCAACTAAAGGAACAAATATCACCATCAGATATGAGGAAGATTGCCTTGCTATGGTGGAATATATGGCTAGATAGAAATCAAATTATATTCAGCAACAAAAAACCAATTCTAAACCTGAAAATTATTGCACATAAGCAAATAGAGGAATGGGAACAAGCCAATGTTAAACATAAGAAGAATAATCAAGTAAGAACAAGAAGAAAAACTAAGAACATCAGATGGCCAAAACCGAATGTTGACTTTGTCAAACTTAACTTTGACGCATCAACAAACAACTCAAACCAATATGCCTATGGGTTCATCATTCGTGACATCGGGGACAACCCCTTGGTATAGGAAAATTAAAGGAAGGTGCAAAGCAGAATCAGTACTTGAAGCAGAAGCCTTCGCTTTGCGAAAGGGCCTCGAAAATGCCATACTTCTAGGGTTTTCAGCCATTGAGATCGAGGGGGACAATCTTACGCTCATCAATTCGATCAATAGGACCTGGAAGCCACCTTGGGAGACGGACATGATCATTTTCGATATTTCCGCCATGATCGCGGGCATCCCACATTCAAGCATCAGACATATCTTTAGAGAAGTCAATACGGTGGCAGATAAACTAGCCATTCACGGTCAATCAGCGCAAGAAGATGATGCTATCCCTGATGATGTGGTTCTTCTCATCCGAAAGGATGTTGTAGGTCGATCAGTTTCTAGAAACTGATTCACCTACTTTGCTTACCTTGTATAAAAAAAAAAGTATGAAAGTGTAAAAAATTACCCATAATCTAGTCAATTTGATCTTAGTAATTCATTTTTATCATTTATGTTAATTCTCTCAGTGTTGTTTCTAAACACACAATGAATCAAAATCCATCAGTAGCCCTAGCTTGTACAACAAAAATGCAACAAACTAGAGAAAGAGAGAGTAAGGAAGAAAAGGGAGAAGCATACCGACTGAAAGAGTCTGTATGTTAAGTTCGTATCTAAACACACAATTGCTTCTCTAAACAAATTACAAACTGAGGGACGTTATGCTAGATACTTTGTTGTTGCTTCAAGGAATCCAGAGATGATTTTCGAACAGTTGCGAGGCCCTAAAGCGAGGCCCGACTTCTCTCTAGCGAAGGTGGGAAATAAAATTAGGCCTGTGATGCGTTGGAACAAAGGTGATATCAATTTGTTCTCAATTTTTCTTGCAACGACAACATTAGAAGAAGTTGAAAATTAGGTTACATCGACGATAGAAAGAAGATACGCTAAGTCGATCTCTCTTTCACAATAATAGACTTCAATAAGGGGTTTGTGCATTACCTTTCATTAAAAAAATATTTAAAAATATAATTAAAAGGTTAAATGGAGTGAATGGAATTGTAAACCCTAAGCTTGGCTAAAACCCTAATTCGTTCTTCACTTCCACTCTTCTCCAGCTCTGTTTCTGGTGTTCATGAGCGAAGAACAAAATCTCCTCTCGAGGTTGTTGCTTGTGTCTGAGTGTTTTCCTCCATGACAAAAAGCGAGATCAAAAAGTCTTCGACGACTATTAGCTTGCAAGGAAACTACAAACCACAATTTGTGTGTGGACTACAAAGAAGATCATTGGATCTTCAGACCCGTGTCTTGTTCTTGTTCATTAATGTTTAGTTCTACTCTTGCTTATCATTGTTTTGGTTTTACACTTACACATTTTATCTTTTGTAAATCTTGTTTTGGCTTTGGCTTTAGAAACTATAGTGGATTAGTTCTACTCTTGGATACAATTGCTCTAGATTGATTATGTATGAGTGTTTTCTCTAAATTTGTTGAATATTTCGATTATATTTATCATGGAATTTTTGTGTTCTTCTTTATGTATCATTTATAGTAGTATATTGATGCATTGTGTGATCTTTTAGTGTAGTTTTGCATTCATTTAGAGTATAAATCATTCATATTGCATTGTTGATAAGATCCAATTTTTTGACTTTTTTCACCCTCATTCTTATCAATTTCTTGAGCATATAGCTAGTGTAGTGTTGCATTGTATTATGACATATTTTCTTCCCTTTTGTATTTTTGTGATCTACTTGTGTGTTCATGATATTGCGCGCATTTTAGTCCACCTACTAGCCAAAATGGAGTTATCTTCGAAAGAATGTCGATGACACACTAAGGTTCTCTGTGCTGTCAAGGAAGTTTTAAGTCAAAACTGAATTGATTGATATCCTAAAGTGAATAATGAAGATTGTTCAAGACTTCACCACCAATCGAGTCGATCGACCCTCTTTATCGGCTTGATTTGTCCAATTTTAAGCACATGACCTTTTCTTCCAAACATAGCGTTTCATACTAAGTTGAGTGATAACACTCAGACTAGGGTCTTTTTCCATCATCGTTCTTTTCCATTACCTACCTCTTTTGGGCGTTATAACATATATTATCAAAAAAAAACCCTTGTGAAGCTAGTTTTTATATAAAAAGGTAGTTTTTATCCAAATTTAAGCACGTGACCTTTTCTAGAGTGATGTCTCTGAGGGCTGTTAATTTCTCTCTTTCACACTGAATTCCTACTGATTTTTGTAAAACGTTAATTGTTGATGATGAAGGAATGTGAAGCTAGTTTTTATCAAAAAAAAATACCTTGTTGGTTCAAGAAATATTTGTTAGATTTGAATAGATTTTTCATGGTTGATCTACTTATCTACCCAAGTTCTTATCTACCTAAGTCCTTATTTGGTCTTCCTTGAAAATTCATTTCACATGCTTGTCATCCCACAAACTTCTCTTGCAATAATCTTAGTATCTCCTTTTACTTTACATACGCTACCTAACTAAAATAAATTTGTACATTGACCAACCTATGTGTATAAATATAAAACTCTCATAAAATTTATCCCTTGCCCTAATTATGATTATTTGCATATTGTTTTCATAATGTTGATAGATTTATTTGTATGAAATATAGGGGTTCTTGTTGGATAGTTATGGTGATGTCTGAGCAGGCACGGGGGTAGGCTAGGGTTTGCTCTATCCTACCCCAAAATATTAATAAATAAGTATATGTAAAGATAAGTATACATTGATGCTTTGTTGGTATAATGGTGATGTGTTCATGGATAGGACCAAGAGGTCTTGAATTCAAATCCTAATACTACATGTTTTTGCCCTTTTTGGACTTTATATATTTATAATACTTTTAAGAAAAAAATTCTTACATTTATTACATAGAATTATTTAATAAAATATTATTTAATATTATTTGATTAAAACAAATGTATTTTTATTATATGAGGTTTGATAAAAAAATTTTTCCAAATCATAGAAATTAAATAGTATCTTTTTGTCTTAGAATATATAAATTTATATATTATGATTTACGGATGTATATTTATTATATTTGAAAATTTTTTTTAGTTCATATTTCATAATGCTATTATACTAAATAAACAACAAGTAACAGGGGAAAAAAAAGGAATCATCTATACATTTTTTTTTAATCTCCGCTACTCAATGTTAATTATTACCCAAGACAAATCTAGCCTACCCGAAATTTTAATCCTGGATCCGTCTCTGTGTCTGAGGTATAATCTATAATATCCTATAAGTTAAGGTTTTCATGGTAGGTACTACATCAAAACATCAAAATACAAAGCTTTATTGAATCAAGAATTATTTGTATATTCTCTCCATGAATTTTGTTTAACACTAATATTTTATCTCATACTCAATTCTCATTGTATGTAGATTTTGAGCAAAATCATGTGTTTCTCTATAAGGTAACCAATCCTATAGAAGAAGATTGATTTTTCATGCATGATTCTACCAACACTAATAAAAAGCCGAGTAGTTTCTTCTTACCTTAGTGTTACATTGACTAATCGCTATCGATAGATCCATCATTTACATTGATCGAAAGCGCCTTGCTAGCACCACAAACAACGCACATCCGCGTGACTCAAGCCTAGTGAGAATGAAGCATGTCGTTACATTGTGATAACATGCGATTACCTTTATCTTGAGGATCTTTGACTATCGTAGTTCTATAGGATTTATGTTATTATGGTTTTTCTACCAAAGTGTGATCATTTTAGTTTACTTCTTATGTTCTAAGTACCCAAAAAGTTTGACCTATATTTATACCAGCTGCGAGAGCGTCCATAGGTATTTGTTAGGCACAACTTTTGCGCATCGAGAGGTAGTAGATGTGACACTAGACAATTACCAATAATTGATGCTAATTGTACTCTTGATGTTGGTATACATAGGATGCATTCGACACTTAATTACTTAGGAAATTACAAATTTCTTATAACTTTTTCCGTGATCTCATAAATCTATTAGTTTGAGGTTTAAGAAATTTTCATAATTTTCATCTTTATAAGTCTTGTAAACCGTACCCTATAAACCCATAGAACTAAACGCACACTTATTCTTTGATTGATATATTATTACGGTGATACCTATTCCTTAGATTATTCTTTTATACATCTTGATTCACTTAAAATATGCTACACATTGATTACTTGACATTAATTCACAAACATTAATCTTTTTAAACCCTTTCTCACCAAAGACAACCAAATTGATTTGAAGCTGCAATTAATACAAAAATTGACCTAATGAATTGACACTCAATTACTACAACTAATCTCATCGCACGTATTGGATAAGTTTCAAGATACCAAGTTCCTTGAAAAAAAAATATCACATAATTCATTTTGTGAATTTACATCATGTTTATCAACCACCGCTCTACTTTTTATCTCACACATACGGAGTGTTCATTTGATTGGTGTTATACTTTCTAGAAATTTCAGTTTTCTAGATAAGTATCTTTTAATACGTTTATCTAGTTGTATGTAGATATTCTTACAATAAGCTTTAGTGATAAAATTACAAATTATATTTATTTAATGACAAAGTTTATTATCTCAATTGACAACTTATTAAATTTATGTAAGTTATACTAATTAAAAATTAATACCATTAATACCAAATAATTATTTCATCGTTATTTCCTTTCAAGTGATGTTATTTATACTGGTAAATTTTTAGCCCCATACAATCGGAACAAGAGTACGACTCGCAAGCTAAATAGAGTGCCGATCGAGCCTAGGGGCAAGGTGGGTGCGTCCCACGGTCGCAACGTGTATGCACCCTAAACTCCTCTTTTGCCATGTCATCCCACAAAAAAAAGAAAACTGAGACAAATATGATTATGGGGCGTATCCGTGATGCGTGTGGGGCGCATGCACATGAAACTCAAATTTAACGTTAAAAATTATCATTGTTGCTCCAATGTCCGACTGTTCACAAACACGGGTTACAAGTGCATATGTAATGTGTGTGTCGGGGGGGGGGGGGGGGGGGGCATGCACACTGTACACAAGATTTGCATTCGTAACTTGATTGCATTGAGTGTCTTATTAAGTAACAATCCTTATTACTTTCTTTTTTGAATTCAACTCTTTACAAATCAAACGCATCACCCAACCCTAGTTTTGAAAACCAAACTAGATCTTTGAATGCAAGTAATGCACTATAATAAAATGCAATTTGCAACACATGAAGGGTTCATCATAAGCAAGAAAGCAACACAACGAACCAATTTTCTATATCTAGAAGAAGAGGAGTAACAAAATGAGGTATAGAAAAACACCAAATAAGGCGATGCTAGAAAGAGGGAAACACCAAATTTAATGGGGTGAGTGAGAGGTGACACAATATATGAAGATAACAATCAAAGGATGTCACATAAACAACGCCGATGATCACACCACCACGGTACTTGCGGACGACTATAAATAAAAAGCATAGAAGATTTGGCAAAATTTACCCCAAACAAAAAATTCTAAATGCTTATAATTATAAGAAAATTCCGACCAAACACACTTCCTTTTCATGAAAATCTTATTTTACAAAGGTAACGTATATAAGAAGTCTACAAAACATACCCTTAAGTTGTTTAAGGTTAAAGTTTCCTTAGGTTGCGTCAAGCCGAAGAGTAGCCGTAGCATTAGAAAGCCAAAAGCTGAACATAAGCTGAGCCGTGAATATTGGAGGACGAAGCCGTCGGTGCTCCTGTAATGAAAGCTGAAGCTTCTCTGTCACTTGTGAGGTGCCTCATTGTATTCTTGTCACTGAAATTTAAGGGCAAAAACAAAGGAAATCCAGCAAGACAAAAAAAGGGGAAATTAAATAAATCTGCTCTCTCACCTCGCACATCTTACTCACTCATCTACCCTCTCTCTCCCCCTCCATTTTCTTCCACTTCTTCCTTTTCTGCTTCGCAAAACCCAATTTGGATGATGCCAAGAGGTTCTCAGCCGCTTCATCGCCCTCTAGAGGTCAGTTTCTTCACTTAATTGCGCTTTGCACTTTGCACATATGGAAATTGAATCTTTCAATTTCATTGATTTTCTCCCCCGCTTGTTTGCTCTCTTTTTTCCAGGTGCATTTTTCAGATTTGGTTAGATATGCCGCACTCTCTATCAATATATAACTTCTCTGGTCTTTATTGCCTTTCATTTTCCGGTATTCCCTCTTTAGATAGTGTCGGCTTGGAACTTTGCTCTTCTTTTTCGCACTGATCTGACTAACTTAGTGTTTAATATGTTCATTTGCTTGTTTGATTTGTTTGTTTGATTTGTTTGCTAGACATTTGCATCTATACTTTAGAACTATTTTCAATTGGTAAATTGATGATCTGACGTCTGTAATGGGAATTCATCTTAGTAAGTGTTCATTTCCGACGGATCTGCAGCTTTTCGTCTGGAATTGGCTGATATTCGGTCTAATTATTAATAATTTTCTAATCGACTGATTATCTCTAACTTTGAAAAGTCGGATCTAATTATAGCTAAGTCGTTATTTTAATGCTTGTTTGTCGATTTCCTGGTTTCTTCATTCGATTATTGCCATTTGGTGGATCTAACGAGTGCAATTCTCTTCTGGCGGTCCTGACATTTGAGTTGGTTGCATTTGATAGACGTTAAGATAGCTGGGTCTTTCTTTCATGTTTGGGTTTCTCATGCTTTGTACTTGTTTGTGAATGCTTTCATAGTGAAACGAAGGGCATTTTGAAGACGGAGAGGCATCTTAAGTTTATTTTTCCACTTGAACCATATAAAGGGGAGTAGAGATGGCAGCTACATTAGGTTGGAGGTTAACTGCAAACAATGGTGGCAGCCATGGCAGCAATGAATTGGTAAAATCACCTTTTAATCATTTTCCCCTTTCATCACGTTGGACACTGTAATTGGTTTCGTGATGTGATCATGCAGTATTATGGTAGCCACAAGCTTCTGAAATTGTACTTACATCAAGTGAATTTGGCAGGAGAAAATAATCAGTGTGCAGAACTTTCCATTAATAATTGAAAATTTAGTTTAGCTAGTCTCCACTTTTCATTAGTGTGAGGAAAGGCAAGTGATTGTACATCTCCTGCAGAAGTCTACATTTTTTCTTCATGGAGGAGTTTGACATGCAATCCTGGTGTCAAGTTGTTCAATGTTCTGCATAATGAAGATTAGCAAGTTAAAGTATTACCTTAATAGTTATTAGATATAAGCATGTTACCATACTGAACTTCGAGAAATTTTGATCATTTGAGAAGTACATATTTCCTTTATTTATTCTTATTTTTCCTCCCTACTGAACGGCGAACTTAAATTAACTGTATCAGTATGCGAAATGCTGGACATCATTTTTTGTTACTTCTTGCTTCCAGCCCTTGATCCTCCTAATTTTAAGAGGATGATATGTGATGATCTACCGAATAGATCTTAGTAATTTTTTGTTGTTATTGAATTCATTGAAACTCTGATCATCTGTTGTTTAACTCATTGAAGTTCTGATTTTCTGTTGTTTAACTCATTAAAGGTCTGATTTTGGTTGACTTCAATAGTAACATACTCTTAATTGCTCCAGGAAAGAAATTTGGAAGGGAAGTTCCAAGACTCTGAACCGCCAACTCCACATTCTGCTGTGAAGATGGGGTTGAGGTAAATTTTTTTTATGCAATCTACACTCCCATGACAAACCCTCCGCCTTTTGAACCTTGGTTCCTGAACGATGCAACTTGGGTCGGAAGCTCTCTATTTGCAACATTAATTTAAGATTTTGGAAGAACTCCAAAGGGCTTAGTATTGTAATGTTTCTCTTGGAATCCACTTCTTCGGAATTCATTACTTTTCTATCTCTCGCCATTAAGTTAATGTATTTTTGCTAACATATAAGGCCGTGTAACATAGTGTTATATCATGATAGATTGAAGGAATATGCAGCCCTTCTGTGTCATGTTTGTACATTTGAGTAAATGTGTCCCGTATGGCTGCATGTTTTTCTCAATAGTACTATATTTTACCTTATCCTTAAATTATGGTGAAATCGGAATTCCATGAACCCCTATTAACCTTGGCGCAATTTTAGTAATCCTTTCTTTGGAAAGTCTGCCCATAAATTTGTCGTTTTAAGCACCTATGAAATCTGAGGAATCAATGTTTTGTGCTCTATTATCATGACAAGCGTATCAAAAGATTTGATCCATGGATGCCAAATTTATTTATTTTTTAATTTGTAAAATACCTAGTATTCGGTATTCACTCGGGCTTTTATAGGCCAAGTTTATGAGGGCAGGATGGAGGCAACTGAAAGCAAACATTTGATATATATATAGTTTTTGTGGCTTATAGCATCTTATACATTAATCTGAACTTGCAGAGATCGTACAAGTAGCATGGAAGATCCAGATGGGACACTTGCAAGTGTTGCTCAATGTATTGAGCAGTTGCGACAAAATTCTTCCACAGCACAAGAGAAGGAATATACCTTAAAAAGGCTTCTGGAACTTATTGAAACTCGTGAAAATGCTCTTGGGGCTGTTGGATCTCATTCTCAAGCAGTCCCTGTCCTTGTTTCTCTTCTAAGGTCGGGTTCACAATCGGTGAAGATAGAGGCTGCTAGTGTTCTAGGATCTCTTTGTAAGGAGAATGAACTTAGAGTCAAAGTTTTGCTTGGGGGCTGCATTCCGCCATTGCTTGGTCTTCTGCGGTCAGGCTCGTCAGATGGTCAAATTGCAGCTGCAAAGACTATTTATGCCGTTTCACAAGGTGATGCTAGGGATCATGTTGGTTCCAAAATATTTTCAACTGAAGGTGTAGTCCCAGTTCTCTGGAAGCTTCTAGACAGAGGGCATAAGGTTGGGAGTGTGGTTGATGAACTAATGACTGGAACTTTGAAAAATCTTTCAAGAAGCACTGAAGGATTCTGGTCTGCAACTATTCGAGCTGGAGGGGTGGATATACTTTTGAAATTGTTGGCAACCGGAGAATCAGGAACTCAAGCTAACATATGCTTTCTTCTAGCCTGTATGATGATGGAGGATGCATCTGTTTGCCCTACTGTATTGGAAGGTGGGGCAACAAAGCTTCTTTTGAAGTTGATAGGTCCTGGAAATGAAGCTTCTGTCAGAGCTGAAGCTGCTGGTACTCTCAAGTCTCTCTCTGCTCAGTGTAAAGAGGCAAGGAAGGAAATTGCTAATGCTAATGGTATACCATCCCTGATAAATGCAACAATCGCTCCTTCTAAGGAATTTATGCAAGGTGAGTATGCACAAGCCTTGCAGGAGAATGCAATGTCTGCCTTGGCAAACATATCTGGTGGTTTGTCTTCCGTCATTCTTAGCCTAGGGAAGAGTCTTGAATCCTGCACTTCTTCCTCACAGGCTGCTGATACACTGGGGGCTTTAGCTTCTGCTCTTATGATATATGATGATGATGCAGAGCGAACAAAAGCTTCTGATCCTCCAACTGTTGAGCAGACATTAGTTAAACAATTTAAGCCTCGGTTGCCATTTCTCGTGCAGGAACGCACTATAGAGGCCCTGGCTAGCTTGTATGGGAATCCTGTTCTATCATCAAAGCTTGCAAGTTCTGAGGCAAAGCGCCTCTTGGTTGGGTTGATCACAATGGCTGCAAATGAAACTCAGGAAGAACTCATAAAAGCCCTGCTTATGATCTGCAACAATGATGGCAGTCTCTGGCAAGCACTTCTAGGGCGAGAGGGTGTTCAGTTGTTGATATCTCTTCTTGGGCTATCATCAGAACAACAGCAAGAATGTGCAGTTGCGTTGCTATCTCTTCTATCTGATGAGAATGACGAGTCCAAGTGGGCTATAACCGCTGCTGGAGGGATTCCTCCTCTGGTTCAGATTCTCGAGACTGGGTCTGCAAAAGCCAAGGAGGATTCTGCAAGAATCCTCGGAAACCTTTGTAATCACAGTGAGGATATACGCGCATGTGTTGAGAGTGCCGATGCTGTTCCTGCACTCTTATGGTTATTGAAGAATGGTAGCTCCAATGGGAAGGAAATTGCTGCTAAGACACTTAATCATTTAATTCATAAATCAGATACTACAACCATCAGTCAACTCACTGCATTGCTGACTAGTGAACTTCCAGAGTCTAAAACATATGTCTTGGATGCTTTAAAGAGTATGCTTTCTGTGGTTCCACTTAATGATTTACTGCAGGAAGGCAGTGCTGCTAATGATGCGATTGAGACAATGATTAAGCTATTGAGCTCTGCTAATGAAGAGACACAGGAAAAGTCTGCCTCTGCTTTGGCTGGAATATTTCACTTTAGGAAGGACTTGCGGGAAAGTACAATTTCTGTAAAGAGTCTTGTAGCAGTTATGAAGATGCTGAAGTCAGAGTCAGAAAAACTGCAAGTAGCAAGCTCATCTTGTCTTGCTGCAATATTTCTCTCAGTAAGAGAGAACCAGGAAGTGGCTCCAATTGCTAGGGAGGCTTTGTCTCCTCTCATTGTCTTGGCAAATTGTCCTATTCTCGAGGTTGCTGAGGAAGCAGTGTGTGCTTTAGCAAACCTTCTTTTGGACGATGTTGTCTCAGCGAATGTTGTACCTGAAGAAGTTATTCTGTCTTCTACAAGGGTCCTGCGTGATGGCACTACTTCAGGAAAGACCCAAGCAGCAGCGGCCATTGCTCGTCTTCTTCGTTCTCGATCTGTTTCTGATGGTTTAAGTGAATGTATTAATTGTGCTGGTACTGTGCTTTCATTAATTTCCTTATTGGAAATTGCTAGTGATGGATCTCTTGCCATGTCAGAGGCCTTGGATGCACTTGCTTCTCTATCAAGATCAGGAGTATCAAGTGGAAAAGTTAGACCGGCTTGGGTTGTTCTAGTAGAAACCCCAAACAGTATACTACCCATTGTCTCAAGCATAGCTGGGGCAGCACCAATTTTTCAGGATAAAGCAATTGAGATATTATCACGGCTTTGTAGGGACCAGTCAGTTTCCTTGGGAGAAGCTATTTGCAGTTCAACAGGCTGCACTTCATCAATTGCTAGAAGAGTGATTGGTTCCAGCGATGTGAAGGTCAAGATAGGGGGAGCTGCACTTCTTGCCTGTGCTGCCAGAGTGAACAACCAGAAAATGATGGAGGATTTGAATGAATTGAAATCATGCTCTCATCTTATTCAGTCTCTGGTTGAAATGCTTAGCTCTCTGCAGGCTGTTTCTTCTGACGACCCCATAGATGATAATAAGGATGTTATAAGCATTCGCAGGCCATGCAGTGACGAAAAATCCACCGATCCTGAACCGGCAATGACAACAAGTGTCATTCATGGTGCTAACATAGCAGTGTGGTTGCTCTGTGTCCTTGCATCACATGATGACCAGAGTAAAGTTGCCATCATGGAGGCTGGAGCACTAGAGGTTGTGAGTGAGAAGATTTCTCAGTTTAATCAGGTATATTTTTTTTCTTAGATATACTGTTTTTCTCAGTAAACTTCATCTCAGTCAAGGTTTTAGGATTATCAATAGGGATGGAAATGGGTCGGGTGATGGGTGGATGTACCACTTCCGTCACCCGACCCGTCACCTAAAATCTTCACCCGACCCGTAGCTCGTCACCCTTACCCGTACCTGCCGGGTAAATAGGGTGGATCGGGTTTTTTCGGGTGAAATCAAACCCATTTACTTATCTAGTATTCATCCAAAAATCTAAACAAATAATTGTGTAAGCTAAAACTCACTATAAAATTTAATCCGATTTAAGGCTTAACAACTAACATGGTTGGAAAAAATTTGCGATTAGATTAGATGTATATAGACTTTTCTATATTGCATTTTTTCCCCACCTGTAATAGAGTTTCTTTTTATTTGTACTCTAAATATTAAATTTGAAAAGTTATTGATTAGTTTGTAATCACTTATGCAGTATGATCTCAGTGAGGATTGTAGCATATGGCTTTGTGCTTTGTTATTGGCAATATTGTTCCAAGATAGAGATATTATACGAGCTAATGCAACGATGAAAACTATTCCGGTGCTTGCAAACCTGTTGAGATCAGAAGATGCAGCGAATAGATATTTTGCTGCCCAAGGATTAGCAAGTTTAGTCTGTAACGGTAGTAGAGGGACTTTGTTATCTGTTGCAAATTCTGGAGCAGCCGGTGGGCTTATTTCCTTGCTTGGATGTGCTGATGATGACATAAATGATCTACTGAAATTGTCAGACGAATTCTTTTTGGTGCGTTATCCAGAGCAGATTGCTCTTGAAAGGTTATTTAGAGTTGATGACATTAGAAATGGGGCAACATCTCGAAAAGTGATACCGGCCCTTGTTGATATCCTTAAACCAATTCCAGAACGTCCAGGTGCACCATTCCTTTCCCTTGGGCTTCTGTCTCAACTTGCGAGAGATTGCCCCTCAAATAAGATGGTAATGGTGGAGTCGGGGGCATTGGAGGGACTCACCAAATACCTATCACTAGGACCACAAGATACGACAGAGGAAGCTGCAACAGATCTGTTGGGGATCTTATTTTCCAGTGCTGAAATATGCAAGCATGAGTCTGCATTTGGAGCTGTAAGTCAGCTTGTAGCAGTCTTGCGTTTGGGTGGAAGAGGTGCAAGGTACAGTGCAGCAAAAGCATTGGAGAGTTTGTTTTCTGCTGATCACATAAGGAATGCTGAAAGTTCTCGACAAGCTGTCCAGCCACTAGTGGAAGTTCTGAATACAGGCTTGGAGAAGGAACAACATGCAGCAATAGCTGCATTGGTCAGGCTGTTACGCGAGAATCCGTCCAGAGCCCTAGCAGTAGCCGACTTTGAGATGAATGCAGTAGATGTACTTTGCAGGATACTTTCCTCAGATTGTTCAATGGAGCTCAAGGGTGATGCTGCTGAGTTGTGTTCTGTTCTCTTTGGAAATACCAGGATTCGTTCTACAGTGGCTGCGGCACGATGTGTTGAACCCCTCGTCTCTCTTCTTGTTACAGAGTTTAGTCCTGCGCATCATTCAGTTGTCTGTGCCTTAGACAAGCTCCTGGATGATGAGCAGTTGGCTGAGCTAGTTTCCGCTCATGGTGCTGTTATACCTCTTGTTGGTCTTCTGTATGGTAAGAACTACTTGTTGCATGAGGCTGTTTCCAGAGCTCTTGTGAAGTTGGGAAAGGACAGGCCCTCTTGCAAGATGGAAATGGTTAAAGCTGGAGTCGTTGAAAGCATACTTGACATATTACATGAAGCGCCTGATTTTCTTTGTGCGGCATTTGCTGAATTACTTAGAATACTTACAAACAATGCTACAATTGCCAAAGGCCCCTCTGCTGCTAAAGTCGTTGATCCTCTTTTTGTGTTGCTCACAAAACCAGAGTTTGGCCCTGATGGTCAGCACAGTGCTTTGCAGGTCCTTGTTAATATACTAGAGCATCCACAATGTCGTGCCAATTACACTTTAACCTCCCAAAAAAATGTTGACCCACTTATTCCTTTGCTAGATTCTGTTGTTGCGGCAGTTCAACAGCTTGCTGCTGAGCTTTTATCACATCTTCTTCTTGAAGAGAACCTCCAGAAGGATACATCGACACAGCAAGTTATTGCTCCACTTATACGCGTTCTTGGATCTGGTATACACATTCTGCAGCAGAGAGCCATGAAGGCACTTGTTAGCATTGCATTGATCTGGCCCAATGAGATTGCGAAAGAGGGTGGAGTTGCTGAACTATCTAAAGTCGTATTGCAGTCTGATCCTTCACTTCCTCATGCTTTGTGGGAATCTGCTGCTTCTGTTCTGTCTTGTATTTTGCAGTTTAGTTCTGAATATTTTCTGGAAGTACCTGTGGCAGTACTTGTAAGGCTACTTCGTTCTGGTACAGAGAGCACAGTTGTAGGAGCATTAAATGCTCTTCTGGTGCTGGAAAGTGATGATTCAACCAGTGCTGAAGCCATGGCTGAAAGTGGGGCAATAGAGGCTCTTTTGGATCTTCTTAGATCCCATCAGTGCGAGGATACTGCTGCAAGATTGTTGGAAGTCTTATTGAACAATGTCAAAATTAGAGAGTCAAAAGCAAGCAGAGCTGCTATCTTGCCTTTGTCCCAGTACCTTTTGGACCCACAAACCCAAGGTCAGCAGGCAAGATTTCTTGCTACTCTAGCCTTGGGTGATCTCTTCCAGAACGAGGCTCTTGCTCGGACTGCTGATGCTGTTTCTGCTTGCCGTGCATTGGTGAATATACTTGAGGACCAGCCCACTGAAGAAATGAAAGTGGTTGCTATTTGTGCTCTGCAAAACCTCGTAATGTGCAGCCGGTCAAATAAAAGAGCAGTTGCAGAGGCTGGTGGTGTTCAAGTTGTGTTGGATTTGATTGGTTCTAGTGATCCTGATACCTCGATCCAGGCTGCAATGTTTATTAAACTATTATTTGCAAACCATACTATCCAAGAATATGCTTCCAGTGAAACGGTCCGAGCAATAACTGGTAAGCAGTGGCTTGAACTTTCAAATTTATGTTGAAATTTGAACGATATTCATTTTTAAAACTTTTTTTGATCTTGCAGCTGCAATTGAAAAGGACTTATGGGCAAGTGGAACCGTGAACGATGAATATCTCAAAGCATTAAATTCTCTATTTGGCAATTTCCCGAGATTGAGAGCCACAGAACCAGCTACACTTAGCATTCCTCATCTGGTAACATCCATTAAAACAGGATCCGAGGCAACTCAGGAAGCTGCTTTGGATGCACTGTTTCTTTTGAGACAAGCTTGGACAGCATGCCCAGCTGAAGTGTCAAGAGCACAATCAATTGCTGCTGCTGATGCAATTCCTTTGCTTCAATACTTGATCCAATCTGGCCCACCTCGTTTCCAGGAGAAAGCTGAATTTCTTTTGCAGTGCCTGCCTGGAACTTTAACGGTCACGATTAAGCGTGGAAACAACATGAAACAATCAGTTGGGAATCCCAGTGTCTTTTGCAAGCTTACACTGGGTAACACCCCACCCAGACAATCTAAGGTTTGTTCTCCACTCTATTTCTATATTTTCCGTCTTCAGTTATGATTATCATCTTCACTCATGGTTAAACAAACCAAAAGAGTCCAAATCTGAGTTTTTCACCGTTAATCTCTGGGAGCTTTCCTATGCAGTTCTGCGAGTAATATGGTCTTTCTGTTTATCTCCTTTGGTTGCCTTGCGTTTTCGTCTTACTCGGTGTTTCAAAATCTCGTCGATTAGATGCATTGTCTTTGCCTCTCTCTCCTTTCCTTTTTTTAAATTATTTTTTTAATGTTTTTCTCATCATCCTGGATATGTCAAAGCATGACAGTTAGTGCTTTTGCCATTTTTACTAGTGAATCGAATTTCATTACTTATTAAAAAAATTGTCTTATCTTATGCTGCGAAATTATCCTAGAAACATTTTGAAATGCAATTATCTTGGTTATCTGAAATGGGAGTCTTGCGTTGATCAGGTTGTCTCCACGGGTCCAAACCCGGAATGGGATGAGAGCTTCACGTGGTCCTTTGAGAGTCCTCCAAAGGGGCAAAAACTTCACATCTCTTGCAAGAACAAGAGTAAAGTTGGAAAGGTAAATGCAATAATAGCAAGTGAAACTGAATAGTTTTTTCAGTGATGTACAAACATCCCTTAATTTATTGCTTGTGTAATCTTGCAGAGTTCTTTCGGTAAAGTGACAATCCAGATTGATCGAGTGGTGATGCTAGGAACTGTGGCCGGAGAGTACACCTTGTTGCCCGAGAGCAAAAGCGGGGCCTCGCGGAATCTTGAAATAGAATTTCAGTGGTCTAACAAATAGTAAGTAAGTGGCTTTGGCATATTCCTTCCAGGTCCCTGATCAAGAATTCTTGCACGGACACGGCCACGAAACCGAAATGGTGAGGTCTTAGGCGCGGAGTACAGAAAGAAGTCCGATTCATGTCTAGCTTGAGTCTTCTCTGCTGGGGTTGTTATATATGAGATTTAGGTGTATATAGATTTCCAAGATATTTGATTTTTTAGCACAAGTATGCTGCTTTTCTTTTATCCCCTTTTCCTCAATGGTGAATTTGGCACCCCATCTATTCTTTTTATATACTTGCTGTGTCTTTGAGTCGGTAGGCCATTTTTACGAGGATGTCATGTGTGATGGATATTAAAATTGAGAAAGTGACTGTATTGTTTTGTTAGTAGATAACTATATCATAAAAAGCTTGCGATGTCTTTGTTTAGCCTTTAGGCCTCATACCATGTACTACTTACTATTCACTTATGCTATCTGTTTTCCTCATATCGTTTGCTGCAAAATGCCCCTTGCCCTTGCATGCATTATTTTTCATCATTTCTTCAAAATGCATGACTTAAACACAATTGAAACTCAAACATAGACTACAATCAATGGTGAACAACTTAAATTAGTTCAATAATGCTATTTACTTGTTTTTGTAGCTAAATTTCATTGTAATCGTTCATTTGAAAATTTATTGAAAAGGTATTCATAGGTGCTTCCCTTCATTGCAACAATGCTCATAATTGTATTTTTTTCGGGAGGAAATCACGTTCTACAAGAAGCAATGCACGAAAGGTAAAATTGAGTGTATACATAATGTTATTAATTGCTCTATGAGTATCACAAAAAATTCATTTCCAATATATGGTAACTATCGTGCAAATCACTAAACCAACTTACACGAACTTCGGTAGTCTTTACATAATGCTTAAACCTCAGCTTATAAACCAAATTTGTTTCATACTACTAAGAATGTTACATGTCTTCTTCTTGTTCTTTATGCCTCTTCTTTCTTTTATACCTTCTTCTATGGATTGGTGCCAATATGTATTCCCCGAATTTCATCAGCATTTGTGATCTTTCATATATGAAGGGATACACGAGGAGATGCCCAAACCATCACTTAAATTGTCTAAATAGTAGCCTTATTGAGATCAAGTCTAACTAAGCCTACGACGTGGATAGATCAAATATGAAATATTGAATTCTTCCAACTCTAATCTAGATGCAAGTTCTCTCTTTAAAGAGAGAAGATCATCATATATGGCATTAACACGACGATGTTTTTTCAAAAGAGCGTGTTTCACGGCCTTTTTATTGGTACATTTAGCAATTGTCGTAAAAAAAAACTCTCATGTACTAGAGAAGCTTGGAATTTAGCAGTGGAAATGGTTCGAAACATTCAAAAGAGCGTGTTTCACGATCTTTTTAAATCAGATGACGATATAACTTTGGTTTTTGGTGGACACACTTATCAGGCTGATGTGAGTTCTTGATTCTAGAGCTTTCTATCACATATGTCCTAACAAAGAGTGGTTCGAAACATACAAGCAGGTAGATGGTGACAGTATTTCCATGACCAACAATTCTGTTTACAAGGCGGTTGGAATTGGCTCGATTAAAATAAGGACACATGAAGGTAGATTATGTACATTGAACGAGGTCAAACATGTTGCACTTATTACTAAAAAATTGATATCCCTAAGTATGCTGGATAGTAAGAAGTTTTTTTCAAAGGCGAAGATGAATGTTTGTAAGGATTCTGATGTTATTCTGAAAGGTGTCAAAAGGGGCACTTTATATTTCGTATAGGGTCCTACTATTTCTAGGTTTGTTTCCGTTGCATCTTTAGAGGTTCACAGGGATGATATTACTAAGTTATGGCATACGAGACCTGTTCATATGGGTGAAAGAGGGATGTAAACTCTAACAAAAGAAGATCAACCATCAGAAGCTTTTCACCAAAGCTTAGCTGGGGGACACTAAAGAAGAGTTGGCGTAAGACCTTAACAAAGGTTTGACTTTGATGATATGATTGGTTATGTCCTATAGGTTGCTAAAGAGGTGGATACTCGTGAACCATCCATCTATATGAAAGTTGTATTTGGGTCTGAAGCTGCACAGGGGTTTGCAACAACGGGAGATGAGATGAAGGATCGAGAGAAGCTCAAAATATTCTAGGAATGGAGATTCTTAGAGATAGGGGTCATAAGAAGCTTTTCTTATCACTAAAAGGCTGCATTGAAAAGGTGTTGTCAAGGTTCACAATGTCATTGGCCAATCCTATTGATACGCCTTGTGCTGCTAACATTCATCTTACCACTCTAGTTTCACCTCATTCGGATGAGGATAAAGGGTATATGTCGCGAGTCCCTTATGCTAGTGCAATAGGGAGTTTGATGTAGGATATGGTTTGCACAAGACCAGATCTGGCACAAGATGTTATTTTCGTCAACAAGCTCACAGGGCTACCTAGAAAAGAACACTAGCAAGCTGTGAAGATGATATTTCGGTATCTTATAGGTAGATATGATATTGGGCTCGTTTTTAGGAATGATACACAATGTTTGGTCACATGGTACTCTAATTCTAATTATCCATGAGATGTTGATACTAATCTATGACCGGTTATTTTTTCACTCTTGGGGGTTCGGTTGTGAGTTGGAAGGCAACCTTACAACCCACAGTTACTTTGTGACATTGACAAAAACAGCTAAAGAAATTTGGTTGAAGGGATTGGTTAGTGATCTAGGCATACGTCACGATCAAACTATTGTATATTGTGACAGTTTGAGTGCAATTTGTTTGACCAAGGATCAGGTTCATCATGAGAGGAATAAACATATTGACGTCAGGTATCATTTCTTGATAAGTGAGAAGATGATCAAGGTGAAGAAAGTAGGAATAACTGATAATCCCGCTCATATGTTCACAAAGCTAGTACCTTGTAGCAAGTTCCGACATTGTTTGGACTTGCTAAATGTCAAAAGCTATTGAGTGTCCAAGAGGCACATCTGGACAAAGGAGTTAATCTGGGTATTGACTAATGCATGTAGTATATATGTGAGGATTCAATTCAAGGTGGAGATTTGTTGATATGTCTTAAATTGGAATTATCTTTTGTTTGAGTCTTTTCTGTTTGGTCCAGTCTTATGCTTGGTACCCAAGCATAAATCTAGGATTTTGTTCCTCTACTTTTGACCTGAGTAATCTGGATAACCTAGTTATCATTTGTTTATCCTTTCCTATGTACTCTGAAACTCCTCAATAAAACCTCTCTGGAAAGTGGACGTAGCCATTATTGGGCGAACCACTATAAACTTGTGTGTGTTGTCTTTATTGTTTGTTGGATTCTTTTCTTTCTGAGTAATTCCGCACAACACTGATATTAGTGATTAAATAATTTGCCTTTCTTCTCTAACTTTACGGTTGTAGTTTTTGGAATAATTGAATTCTTAAATCATAAACGCAAGGATCAATCATGTTAGATTATCAAGGAATCTAGAATTACATACCTGATTTCATAGTAGCAATCGGACCTTAGTACGGAATCTAAGATCCGAATGAAACCTCCTTACGATACAGACACCTTAGTGCGGAATCATGTTTTAATGAAACCTCATTAAAACATATATAATGAATACTAAAGAACAAGTTTACTCCTAAGAAGTGTTGAGTATAATTGCAAAGGCTGTCATCCCAAGGCAGATAAATTAGCAAGGAGAAACGAGATGATGACTTGACAAGCATACCGAGATGAGATTTAGGGCAAATGAGCAGTGGTGGACCATTTCATTTACATAGACAAAATTAAAGAACCAATATGAGCTTCTCCCCTCTTCTTTAGTTGGTACTTACGACACAGACACTTTTGTCTTGGTGTCGACCTATCACTATAACCCCATTATAAACACTAATAATTCCCATTTTATACTCAATTATCATCAAAAAGTGAAATACACAGTGCCCAGTGGGGATATGACTTCTTACAATCCTACGCTTCAAGACAACTTAGAGGCGCATATGTCTTGTTTCTTCTTCATCAATTATTGCATGCTGCTCTTCTCTTTTTTCCTTCTTCCCATCCATAATTTTGTTAAATTAATACATATTTCTTCTCCAAAATTACAAACTGAGTCTTAATCTGCCCTAATTACGTCAATCCAAGAGGAGATTATAAATTATTGTCTAGCTCGATCTTTGGGCAGAAACCTTACCTTACACTTTGAAGATATAAAGAATTTCATTTTACTGTATTTTCTAACATTCTGAATAATATTTGAAGTTGTATCTATACATATTCCACTAATTCCCTACATATTTCATTCAAATTATTACTTCACCTGTTTAGCTTGGATCAATTCTTACATGATCAATTGATCTTAGAGAAACTTGTTATGCAGTCCCATATATTAAGCTCGTGATATTGTATATATGTTTAGGGTTTTTATTATTACATTTTTTCCTCATATTCATACTACATTGATGATTATAATCGTAAACATAAAATATAAGGGAAAACATTATCTTAAAAATACCCTAGACATATTTATAAATTTGTAGTGATCTTGATAACTAAATCATATCTCGTGTTCTAGTTTTTTTTTAAATCTCAAATATATTATAACCGTATCATTTATCAATTATGTTTATCTTATCTTTGGAATGCAGATCTTTCATATAACTCGTCGGGTATAGGGTTTTTATGTTAAACTTGTGAATATCTTGCAATATATATATTTTACAGACACGAATTATTTAGGCGATGTAAAAGTTGATCGAAATGGATTGCAAAAGGCCAAAAAGACGCCTATTGAAGTGGCTTTTGATAACAACATTCACATGCTCCCTTCAATAATGAAGTAACAAATATGTCAATGCCATCAAATATGTCTATGTTGTTTATAGATGATAGATTACTTATAGTACCTATAGGCCTTCATTTTCCAACTTCTAATTATGATCGACTACTACATTTCTACTACACGGACACCCCAATTTTTGTTCTTCCACGTCAATATGGATCACATGATTAACACAAGTATGCAGAGGGGGAGCAAGATACTGGTCCCGTTAAACTCAAATAAATTAGTATCCAATACGGGATATATTGAAAAATATATAATAAAAATCTGTAAAAATAAACATGTTCACAAACCAGCTTTATTATTTAACAAATTCTGAAAAATAAGAAAAATAGTAAGAAGGTTGAGATTTACAAGCTATCGTCAAAAACCTTTTATCAAAGTACTTGTAATTTGAAATGAGATTTTGTTTTGATTATTTTTAATTTAATAAAAAAATAGATTTTTTCATCACTAACAAAAATAATATGATTCAGATTCACCCGTTCATACGTTTGAGCTGTGAACATACATATTATACAGTCGGTTTCATTTTAGGAGCGAGGAAAGAGACGAGGACATACCCTAATTAATTGTGTTGTTATAACTTGAATTGAACTTATCTTTTGTGTGTGCATATTCTATTTCACTCAATCTTATACTTGACGTCCAAGTATAACCCTAGGGTTTACTTACTCTATATATTTTAGATTTTCCACTCCATCCAGAATAACCTGAATAATCTGGATAACCTAGTTATCACCTAATCATCGACATTTTAAAACTCCTCAATAAAATCTCTCTAAAAAGTGGACGTAACTATTATTGGGAGAACCACTATAATTTTGTGTGTGTCACCTTTCTTTTTGTTGAATTTTGTTCTTTCTCAATAATTTCGCACAACAAACTGTTATCAGAGCTTTGGGTTCTTTGACTTTCTGTAATATGGGGTAAATATGTCTTCTTTCAAGACGAAGATCGACCAGTTCACAGGGAGAAACAATTTTAGTATGTGGTATATCAAGATGCGAGCGTTGTTGAAATAACAGGGCTTATGGGGACCGTTGTCAAGGAAGGAATCCGATTAAAAATATAAAAAAGGGTGATGCTGTTGAGATGGTCACTCATGAGGATAAGACGCATTCAACATCATGTTGTATTTCGCAGATAATGTCTTATGCAAGGTTTCAGATCAGGATACCGCAACCAAATTGTGGTTGATTATATTGCAGGAAGGTACGCAACTTCGAGAGCACTTAGATCACTAGAACACAATTCTTTTAGATTTATGTAATATTGATGTTAGAGGATGTTTTGTTGATTATATTGGTATCTTTTCCATCATCACATGAAAATTTTATTTAGTTATTTGTTGTTGGAAAATATATTATTACTCTAGAAGACATCAGGTCATCCCTTCATACAAGGGAACTACGCCATAAAGTAAAAGTGTTGTAAGTAAGGACAATCAAACATCTAGTCTGTTTACAAGCGGAGGCAATGGACAAGAAAAATCAGGGAAGAAAGACAAGAAGTTTTCTTCTTTAAAAGGTCCTAACCCTGATGTCGTCATCAACTAATGTAAGGAGAAAGGGCATTGGAAGAACGAATGTCCTAAAAAGAAAAAAATCACAGGATTACAGGTATGTAGCTGTTGTAGAAGATGCTTTTAAATAAAATGGGGATATAGTTTTGGTTGTTGATGGACACACTTATCAGGATGATGCGTGGGTTCTTGATTCCGGAGCTTCCTATCACATATGTCCTAAAAAAGAGTGGTTCGAAACATATAAGCATGTAGATGATGACAATATTTTCATAGCCAACACATTTGTCTGCAAGGCGGTTGGAATTGACTCGATTAAAATTAGGACACATGAAGGTAGATTTTATACATTGAACGAGTTCAGACATGTTCCACTTATTACTAAGAATTTGATATCCTTGAGTATGTTGGATAGTAAGGGGTTTTGTTTAAAAGGTGACGGTGGAGTTCTAAATGTTTGTAAGGGTTCTGATGTTATTTTGAATGGTGTCAAAAGAGACTTTATATTTCCTACCGAGTTCTACTATTTTTGGGTCTATTTTTGTTGCATCATTAGAGTTTCACAAAGATAATATGACTAAGTTATGGCATATGAGACCTGGTCATATGGGTGAAAAGGATATGCAAATTCTGAAAAAAGGAAAATCAACCACTAGAAGCTATTCACCAAAGCTTAGTCGAGGGACGTCAAGAAGAGTTGGAGTAAGACCTCCACAAATGTACGGTTTTGAGGATATGGTTGGTTATATCCTACAAGTTGCTGAAGAGATGGATAATCATGAGCCATCCACCTATAGAGAAGTTGTATATGAGTTTGAACCTACACAGTTGTTTACAACAATGGGAGATGAGATGGAATCACTTCATAAGAACCGGACTTGAGAGTTAACCATACCTGCTAGAGAGAGAAAGGTTATTACTTGCAAATGGATTTTCAAGAAGAAGGAATTTCGCCCGAGAAAGGGTCAAGTATAAGTCTCGAGTTGTTGCAAGAGGTTTTCATCAAAGAGAGGGATTTAATTACAATGAGATTTTCTCACCGGTAGTCAGGCATACCTCCATCAAAGTGTTACTAGCAATAGTGGCATATTCGGATCTAGAGCACGAACAACTTGATGTAAAGACAACTTTTTTACATGGAGAGTTAGAAGAAGAAATATGCATGACTCAACCAGACGGTTTCCAAGTTCTAGGAAAAGAAAATTATGTCTACTAGTTGAAAAAGTTTTTATATGAACTTAAGTAGTGTCCGAGGTAGTGGTACAAGAGATTTGTCAGCTATATAATAAAGATTGATTACAACAAGAGTGCTTATGATTGTTGTGTGTACTACAACAAGTTGAAGGATGATTCTCTCATCTATCTGGTCTTGTATGTAGATGATATGCTAATAACTGTAAATAACTAGTATGACATTCATAAGTTGAAGGGTTTCTTAAGTGATGAGTTTGAGATAAAGGATATAGGAGCAACCCAGAAAAATGTAGGGATGGAGGTCCTTAGAGATAGGGGTCATAAGAGGCTTCTCTTATCACATAAATTAAAGGCTACATTGAAAAGTGTTGTCAAGGTTCGGAATGTCATCGGTCAAGCCTATTGATACACATAATGTTGTTAACATTCATCTTACCACTTCGTTTTTACCTCATTCGGATGAGGAGAAGGAGTATATGTAATGAGTCTCTTATGCTATTACATTAGGGAGTTTTATGTATGCTATGGTCTGCACAAGTCCAGACCTGACACATGAGCATCATCAGCAAGTTTATGGGGCAACCAAGAAAAGAACACTAACAAGTTGTGAAGAGGATATTTCGGTACCTTAAAGTTACATTTAACATTGGGCTTGTTTCCAGGAATGATACACGGTGTTTGGTCTCAAGGTACTCTGATTCTGATTATACAAGAGGTGTTGATACTAGAAGATTTATGACCAATTATGTTTTCACTCTTGGGGATTCTATTTTGAGTTGGAAGGCAACCTTACGACCCGCGATTACTTTGTCTACCACAAAGGCAAAGTTCATGGAATTGACACAAGAAAATAAAGAGGGAATTTGGTCGAAGGGTTTGGTTAGTGATCTAGGTATACATCACGATCAGGCTATTGTATATTGTGACAGTTTGAGTGCAATTTGTTTGGCCAAGTATCAGGTTCATTATGAGAAGACTAAGCATATTGACGTCATATATGATTTCTTGAGAAGTGAGAAGAGGATCAAGGTGCAAAAAGTACGGATTGTTGATAATCTTGTTGATATGTTAACCAAGCCGGTACCTCGTAGCAAGTTCCAACATTGTTTGGACTTGCTAAATGTTGGAACCTGTTGAGTTCCCAAGGGGCACATTTGGATAGAGAGAGGAGTTGGTCTGTACATTGACTAATGCATCTGATATATTTGTTAGGATTCAAGTCAAGGTGGGGATTTGTTGATATGCCTTGAACTGGACTTATCTTTTGTTTGGACCTTTTTTTTGTTTAGCCTTGTCTTATACTTGACGTTCAAGTATAACCCTAGGGTTTAATTATTCTATATATTGTAGCCTTCCCTTAACCTCTAGAATAACCTGGATAATCTAGTTATCATTTGTTTATCTATATTTTGAAACTCCTCAATAAAATCTCTTTAGAAAGTGAAGATAGTCATTATTGGGTGAACTACTATAGTTCAGTGTATTCCGTCTTTCTTGTTTGTTGAATTCCGTTCTTTCTCAATAATTCCGCACAACACCTTGTGGTTGCCACCGGATGTTGGATGGGTTTGGGACACGTGCGTGGTGGGATCTTCACGAAGTGGAACTCGCCTAGTTTAAAGGAAACAAACTCTTATTTTCAAGAACCGTTGGCTCTAAATTTGACATATAGAAGCAAAAATGTCAGTTTATATTTTTATCAACTATTTCATCTCCTCTTTATTCTGTGTTTTTCCTTAATCCCTAATGTTGATGTAATTTCTCTAAGTTATGTACTTTGGGTTACATATTAAGGATGCAATGCATATGTACAAGATGATGTATAAGGGACATATGTTTGGGACCGGAAACGAGAAGCCTACTTTGGAAGAGATTTGTGAATTGAAGTCTTGTTTATTTCATTGGTCAAGTATTGTTTTTATAGACAAATATAAAGGATAAAACGGTACAAATAAAGGGATAAATCCAAATATACGGCTCAATACGCTAACAATCCCCGTCAAGCTGGAAGTGTGATTCAACAACTCCAAGCTTGAACTGTAGAAACTTGAAGGTTTTTTATGCTCATCGTTATTTGCACTTGAGTCTTGAGCGTGAAAAATATTGTTGGGGCGAAGAGATGGCAGAAGGACTTGATGGATCTCCATCCCTTCATTTGTCTTTGTTTTGTTGACGTCAATATGGCACCGGTGGGTTGGGCCCTAAGACGCATGTAGATTAGTGTCATAGGGTATGTTGGGCCCTATGACGCAAATATTAGCGTTTTAGGGTAGATTTTGGGTCACATGACTCAAGTTAATTAGCGTTCTAGGGAAGGTTTTGGGCACTAAGGTGAAGGTATATTAGCGTCCTAGGATAGGTTTTAAGCCATAGGACGCAAGCAGATTAGTGTCTTAGGGTAGGTTTTGGCCCTAGAACACAAATTGATTAGCGTTTTAGGGTAGTTTTTATGAAGGGATAAAATGAAGACTTTATGGGCCCTCCTTCCTTCTTTAATCTTTGTTTTGTTAGGTTGGCATTAATAGCATGCTAGTAAAGTTGGCTCTAGGTGCATGTAGGTTGGTGTGATAACCTCCATCACCGGTGGTGGTGATTGAGGCGCGGTTTGGGTTTATGTTTTAGGGTTTGTGTAGGCGGAAGCGTGTTTAGGGATCAAACACTTTTATACCATGTAGAGATTTGTAAACTGAAGGTTGTTTATTTCATTAATCAAGTGTTGTTTATGTAGACAAATATAAAGGGACAAAACGGTAAACTAACAAACAAAAGGATAAACTCAAGTATACGGCTCAATATACGACTCAATACTCTAACACCTACCTCACACAACTATTTGAGAGAAGATCGAAAACCTAATATCTGCAAGGTTTTTGTCTTGAAAGCATTGCGGTATTCTTGCCGATGTTCTTCCTTGGCAAGATTTTGGAGATTTGAATGTTCATATTCCTTACCAGAAGTTGGTCTGGCTCAACAAGATCTTATCAGTCGTGCAAATACTTCTTCTCCACTACTATTTTAGAGGTGGTTTTCTCGCTATTATCTTGTGCTCTTACTTCCTTATCTGATTGTACTTCTTACATTGATCTTGATCGACTTTTGTACGTTGTAAACACTTGTTCTTCATAGTGTATTTAAGTCGTTGACTTGATGCCCCCAATGATGTGAGATTTGTTCTGAACCTCGTAAAAATATTGTGTTCTTGAGTTTGACTGTTTGTTTTTATATTTGTTTCCCCTTAAATCGATTCTTGATCAAAGCGAATATAACACTTAAATTTTAAGATTTTGGTCCCTCTACCCTTTTGTTGGTATGTGCAAGCGATTACAAAGGTTGTTGTGTGATCCTTAAGGGAGAGGGGACAACGTCATAACTAACTCGTAACAATTGTAGGGTAAATTTGGTTCTATGAAATTGATTTCTATATACATACTACACTACAACCTTCTCGGTTATCATTGTATTCTATGAAAATATTCAAGAAAAACAAAACGAAATTATGATAAATCAAAATTACATAAATAATAAAAAAAACAGATAAAATTCTCCTATAAAGAGTTCAAGTTTGAGAACCCCGAGCTTATAATAGATTAAGGTAAAGTTGAAATAAGTAGCTACTGAAGTAACTAGGTTGTTCAAACGGTCCGGACCGGACCAAAATCTTACGGACTAGACCGGACCGTTTCACAACTTGTATGAAACGATTCATGTACTGGACCGAACCTGTGTGTGTGCGTGTGTGTGCGTTTTGCAGAAAAATACGTTTACACAATTATAAATTACAACGTATAACATAACTAATGGGATAAAGGTCCAATAATGAAGCAAAATTTCAGTAAAATTCTCTAATGAATTATATATAGGATTGGTTCGGGTGAAGAGGTTCCTTGTGAAGAGGAGGTTAGGAGAAAATTTTATTCGTTTTTTGCACTACCGAGTTCATTTTTTGTAATTTTTCAAAAATGGACTTTTATCCTAGAAAAATGAATGCTTTTTTTGTTTGTTTATAATTTGGAAAAAAAAAATCAATAATGATACCAATTTAAAACAAACTCATACTATATAAAAAAATGAACAAAATTTCCCCTTCACTTCATTTTACAAGGAGCCTCCTCAAAAAAACACACATATTATATGTTGGTTATGTGCTAACTTTGGAGATAATTAGTGAAAGAATTCAGACAATGGAAATATTTGCAAAAATACTTGTTTATGAAAATATTTGCAACAATACACTATTAAAGACTAGAGTGCATAATTAAGGGTAAAAATGTATAGATAAGGGTCAAAAGTGTACATATTAGACCAAAAATATACATATAAAAACCACTAGAAATTCTCCGGATAAGGGTTAAAATGAACAAATAAGGATAAATATGTATATATGAAAGCAAAAGGGTGAAAAAAATTAAAATTTATTAAAATTTCACGTGTGCATGTAAAGGTCGGATTGTACGAATAAGAGAAAAACTGCACATTGAAGTTTTTTTAGTTTAGGGTATCATGTTTTGTCGTGAGTTACACCGATCTTTCGTTTTTGGATCATCTTCAATGCAGATTTGGTAGAAAACTATCCTTTCTTATCAGTAGCCTAGTATATTCTATTTTCTATTGTATTTCTGAACAGGTTATAGTTCTTTATTTTTGCAACAATGACATTTTGCAGTGTTGCATATAGTTGGTTTAGAAGTTGGTAGTTCCATTTTTTATTTGTTATATAACTGGAGACCAGCAGTATATTTTCTATCAAAGTTTTGTTATTCGTTACGTCCTGTAGTGGTGATCAGTAATACATTGGTCTTTTCAAAATTTTATTGTTTTTTCATCGTCCACACGCCATCTAATACCTGTATCAAATTCTTCTTTTAGTTATATTTTTTCCATTGTCATGAGGTAGTTTTGCCACATTTGTAGTTCCAAAGGCATGAACTTTGCAGGCATTTTTTGCAATGATTTAACTCATATATTGTCTGGTTCAACCAATATCTTCCATTATAATTTCATTTGGAGAGTTTTATTCATATCTTCTACTTTCCGAATTCCGGTTCCCCAAGTGATTCAGGTACATATATATCCCAACTAATTAGTTGGTGAAAATTAAGTCCTTTATTCTAGATTTTTTTTTTATATTAATTTGACCTAGTTCCTTATGTATACTTGTTGGTAACATAAAATGCTTGCATTAGATAGCTTGGTTTTGCATTGATATTTTCTTTTATCAAGGTTGTTCTTCCCTCTTGTAATAGAGACGAATATTTTCATTTTGTAAGTTGTTGTTTTGATTTCTGAATAACAGAGTTAAATATGTCTTTATTCACTCTTTTGTTGATAATTGGGCATCCAAGATATTGTTCTAAGTTGTCTGAGGTCATAATGCCCAATTGCGATTGGATCCTTCTTTTGTTGCCAGAATCGACATTTGTAGTGGTTTGAAAAGCCGATTTGTGGTAGTTGATTACTTGGTCATAGACTACATAGTAGTCTATTAGGACTGCTAATATTTTGTTATTTGCATCTACACATGTCTTTGTGAAAATGATAATATCGTCCGGAAAGGCTAAAAACAGAATGATTGTTCCGCTTCTCGTAATCGGGAAACCAATAGATTTTGGATTATCATTGCTAGTTTTTTTTTGTATGTTTTTAGTTGGTACCTCCGCTCTCAAGTTAAAAAGTAACGACGATAATGGGTCTCCTTGACGTAGACCTCTTTGTAGGAAAAATATTTTTGCTGATGAGTAATTAATTAAAATTAAATATCAGACCGTAGAGATGCATTCTTCAATTCATTTTCTGAATTTTTTTTCAGAAACTAAATTTTTCAAGAACCGTTTAAGAAGATGTCATTCTAATTTGTCATTGGCGTTAACAATAATTAGTTTGAGGTTGGATTAGTTTTGATTGAGACTTTAATTACCTTTTTTTAACTTTAATTCCATTGGCGTTAACAATTCAAACTTATCTTTAACAACTTCGCAGGTCACATTCATTTTCCATTAAGGAGTTTTTTCTCAATTGTAAAGTCGTGAGGTACATGCAAATTTTCTCATTTTTGTATTGGCATATAGACACCATAAGAAGATAAACACATAATTGACTTGTGAGACAATCCACGCCACGACCTTCTTGATTCTGATTACTTGCCATGGTTACTACCAAAAAAATATCGCTACTTATGATATAAGTTTATGTTGATTTTGATAAATTTCGATGGGTCAAAATAGATGTGGGGTCCATCGCACGTCCGAGCGCATATGCGCGTTGGGCCCAAGTCCAACACAAGCCTAGCAGGGTTCGACTTGTAACCCCAATATTGTCGATGTGGGAACCTTAATTCTCCACACGCCCCCTCAAGTGCAACCGTCGGACTATCATTGTCTATGTCCAGAACCAGCTCTGATACCATGATAGATTTCGTTGGGTCAGAATAGACGTGGGGGTCCATCGCACGTCCAAGAGCATATGCGCGTTGGACCCAAGTCCAACACACAAGCCTAGCAGGGTTCCATCCTAAAACCAATTGGCAATAGAAGAAGTAGTCCACCGACCTTATATACTTAGACTTGTAATCCTAATATTGTCGATGCGAGAACCTTAATTCTCCACAGATTTGTACGATATTGTGTTTGTTGTATATATTATTTTAACAAACCCATCTCATATATGTCAATCCAAGAACTATATAAAACCATGACTTTTTCTCAATTCAATTCTAAGATGGACACCAAAGATTCGGTGATCTCAAACTAAAGCTCTTTTTCCAAATAATATATCTAAGCTTATTAGGAGGCCTCAGGTCCCACCCAATGCCCACCTCGGAAGCAAACAAACTAGCTGCATGGCCGGCTCTTCTCCGCCGTCCGATCTTCGCTACGTGTCAACTTCGATGATCCTAGCTGTACAACCCAACCCAACCCAATATTAATGAATAATGACGATTCATTAACGGCCTTAAAAATACACTCAAACGTGCCAGCTTCTATGCTCTATCGCCAGCCCATCACCTCTTTCCTTCTCGGTTATGTTATGTCGCAACTCGCAAATGTAAGAAAAAAAAAAAATAGGGATAAAGAATTGAAATTCTTTTTTCTTAAATAATGATTATTTTTAATCAAATTACTCTTCACACCAACTTTATACTCTTCAACAAACACGAAAATGGATGGGTGTTTCTCAACAGCTGTGAATTTGCTATCTATAAAAAAATGGGTTTGCTTTATATTGTCTGAACATTCATTACATAATATCGTTATTTTAAAATTTTCTCAATATAATAGGGACACAAATGATTTTAGTATAAGAACCCATGCAATACTGTGTATTATATTTTCGTTTTTGTTTCTTGGATTCATTGAAACTACCTTTACAAATATTTTTAGAACATCAAAATTCAAACATTTAATCAAATGTCTTTAGAGTTAAGACGTGAGGTTTCCTTAAAAAGGGTGTTATTTTGGGTGGGACCCACTGCTCATTTGTGCTTCCCCTGTTCCGTTTGAAAGTCGAGGCAACCCGGTTGTGTATATAATTATATACCTGCGCAACACGAAGCTCTCACCCCATCACTACAACAGAGCACTCATAAAGGAAGATCAAAGAGTCACCTGAGTGATCTAAGCTTTTTGTTCCACACAAGCAAGGAATCCTATATCAAGGTATTTAACAGCTTATCATAACTTTTTCCTTGTAATTTCCCACAAAACCCATATCCTTCTTTAACTTTGCATTCTTCTAATTCTGCATTTGTTTTGGTGACTGCAGGCAAAAGTATGGGGGTTGGAGGCACATTGGAGTATTTATCAGATTTGTTAAGCAGTGGCCATAAACACAAGAAGAGGAAGCAACTTCAGACAGTTGAGCTTAAAGTCAGGATGGATTGTGATGGATGTGTTCTCAAAGTCAAGAAAACCCTTTCTTCATTATCTGGTAATTTCACTTCTGCATCTTTAATCACTCTCTAATTTGTTTTGTTTTTTCATTGATTGAATTTTATTTGTACTTTGTAGGAGTGAAATCAGTGGAGATCAATAGGAAACAGCAGAAAGTGACAGTAACAGGATATGTAGAAGCAAGCAAGGTTTTAAAGAAGGCGAAATCCACAGGGAAGAAGGCAGAGATATGGCCTTATGTACCCTACAACTTAGTGGCACAGCCCTACGCTGTCGGTTCTTACGATAAGAAGGCTCCTCCTGGATATGTGAGGAAGGTTGATAATCCAGCTAACACTGGGACCGTCATGAGATATGATCAAGACCCTTATGTTTCCATGTTTAGTGATGATAACCCAAATGCTTGTTCTATAATGTGAAACCCTTGAAAGATCTTTTGGTCCGGCTAATATATATATGCAGTTTTGATCTTCTTCAAAGATCTATGCTTTAAGGAGAGGCTGTAGCTTTTTCTTATATAAGGATGTAAATGTTATGATCTTTATGTATAATATGAGAGGCTTTGAAAACATTTCTCTTTCACTCTGACTTGCTTTTATCAGCTTTCTGAATGAGGAGTTCAAAATTCAGTTCTTTTAGCCACCACTGAAGATTTTCATTAGCAGACACGTACCTAAAGGCATAAACTTGAAGGTGAGTGTTCACATGCTAATCTTGGAGATTAGGTAGGTTCGCGTCAAAAGATAACTAGGGTTCAAGGTAGAAAAGGAAAGTGATGAGGATAAATTTGTGGATGGGTCATGCTTAGGCAATCTTGCTTTTGGTAGTTGAGCTAGGTCATGAAAAATGGAGTGACAGTAGCAAAAGGATTCATATTGATTCTTCATATCTTGGGGTTACAAGCACTTTCAAATGATACATTATAACTTTCTGTACTTTGTTAAATCCTGCCCTACCTAAGCAACAAAGGTCAACAATGAATAAACACATCAGCAGGTTGTTTTTAAGGCAAGAACTCACTGCACAGTAGTGATTGGACCTAAATGAGTCCACATTCAAGTACTTATACTTACAGGGTTATGATTTCAGATGTATATCCTTCACTTTCTGTTTCCAGAGTAAATCCCAACAAAATTTATATCATACAGTAGAGTTGCGTTTGCGGGTATATTGCAATCACCTGCACAAGATATAGCCCCGTCATCAGTGACATATGAAATAATCACAGATATATAGCAGTTTGAGATGCAAGGGGAAGAATACCTGAAAAACATCCAGCAGCTTCAGGTCCATATGCCAGCTCTGGAGGGATCCGGAGCTTACGTTTTCCACCTGCTTATGATTTTTAAGTTAAGGCCACATACAAGAGCATCATATTGTAGATTGATGACACACATAATCTTACCAACTTGCATAGGAGGCACTCCATCACCCCCAAATATCCCTTGATCCAATCCCCTTATAACCTGAAACATTCAAGCCCAAATCAACAGCTAAATCAGAACCATCAATTTTGGCAAGAATGGAATGGGAAACAGCAAGCAGACCTTTCCAACACCAATCCGCATTGTGAGAGGTCTGCCACGCTTGTAGCTGCTGTCAAAGACTATCCCATCTGCAAACCTAGCAGTGTAGTGGATCTGAAACAACACATTCAACATCAATTACACTAGAATCTAAATACTAAGATGAAACTGATATAGTTAGGAGAAGAATCAGACATTGATAAGGTCGTTATAGGGAGCGGAGGGCCCAGAGCCAGGGAGGACATCGCAAAATCCCAATCCAGACCTAACGAAATTGAGCTCACAAGAGGGCTCTCCTACAGTCGCAAAATATTCAATTCGGGTGGCATTTGCGTCAAAAGGGGTAGAAACTACAATCGAAGCTGCCAATAACCCTAACACACCCATATCAATCTTCGTCTTCTCTTCCCAGCTTTTATGAGTGGTTAATTTTACCTTTTTGCTTGCATCCGAACATGGATTCAGGGATTTAATGGAGGAGCAGGTGGCTGGTTTCGGTTTGCGGATGGAAAGAGGGTTGAGGCCGGCGACGGCTAGCGAGGACATTGCCATTTGTGCAGCCAAAAATGGTTCTACTTTGGTTACTCGTGCCTTATCTAACGAGACGAGGTCCCAGAGGTGTTGAGGATTTGATTTCAGTGGCTTCTAGGCCTCACCCACATCCCCGCCAAAACCGTGTGTCATATTACAAACTACCAATAAAATATTCATCTAAGATCATAAAAAAGTCGTGCCTTATCTAACAACGTTCCAATGGAACTCGTACGTATCCGTTTGGTTTTAACTTTGGAAATAGGATGAAAACGAATATAGTCCATACGTATATCCTCTATGTTCATGAAATTATAAAGAATCATTCCTTATATTTTGAAATAATTGTACTAGAATTTGATTAGTTTTGATACCATATAGGGGATAAGATGAGGAAGTAAGTTCATTTTGCATGAAATCACAAGGAATGATTTAATAAACAAGGTACATATATGTATTCCAATCTTTTCTCCGTTTCCGGAGTTACAACCAAACAGGGGATAAATGTGCTTCGCTTCTTACCCTCTTTATATGCCCTAACCGAGTTGCATTGTAGAAGAAGGATCTTCAATAGTAGCCGGTTGAGATGACGTCTGTCTAAGCATGTAGAATTGGAAATGGTGTGTCTAGAGGTAAAATTGACGTTATCAAGTAAAACACTTGGTTGCTTATGTTGCTCGTCGGTATTCTCGATTATCGGGTTACCGAGGTCTGAGAGCTTGAGTAGAAGAGGAAAGTTCAATGGAGCCTCGAGTTCCTTGCAAAAGTAGATCATAATCTGTAATTTCGTCAAACAATCTTTTTAGAACAAAAAACATTGTGAGAAGATTGATGGAGTAGGGTCTTTTTTTTATCAATGATATAATCTAGGCCTCTACTACTTTGTTATTAAATTTTAATTCAGAAAACAGTTAATAGCAGGAGTATAATCGGAAATTGACTTAGAAAAATAAAATAGGACATTTAGGGTTTCTCCTCTCTGTCTCTATTTCTAGATCCGAAGAATAGTCGATGGTATGGAACATCGTCTTCGCTGGCCACGAGTAGCCGAGCAACCAGGAAGGAGTCGTCTCGCACGAGCTCGGACTTGCAGAAGCGTGCCAACCGCCGCCTTCGCCGGGAATGGAGTATGTCGCCTCCGCCTTCGCAACCGCCGACTTTGGAACTGTCGAAGAAGACCGATCACCTGAAAACCCTAACCGCATCGAGATGCTTAATTGCAAGAATCAGATGTAGACTTTGTAGGCAGACTAATTCTTTTGGCCTGCTTTTGTTTGCTAAGGTTGCAAGAATCAGATGCTTAATTGAACCGAAAATCGCAGGTATTGTGCAACGAGATGGTTAGCTTGGGTTGTACAGAGGGTTTGTGCCAAATGCATTGAAGAATCTACCAAATAGCAGGTGATTTTATATTAAATTGTGTTGTAAGTCAGAATGTTGGAATACTGAAATAATTCAGATGGAAATATGATGTTTAAGTAGAACCTAGAAGCAAACCGAAGCAGTGTCTAGCGAAAGAGATGCTCTATTATTTATATTACATTACAATCGGGCAATTCTAACTTACAACTGGTGATCTTCCTCCACTATATATAATCAGGATGCTCATGTGCCAGCTGAAATATTTTCCATGCTATCAAGAGGGTAATGATTTAACTAATTTAGATTTCTAAACTGAAAACAAAGCAGAGGACGCTTCTTATAACGGAGGAAGTTCTTCATTAAAATTATATCTACTTAAAAGAGTGTATTGACTTGCCCGGCGGAGGAAGTTCTTCATTAAAACCAACAATTTCTTTAATTAACAGTTTGATCCAACTCTTAAGTGTTTAGTACTGATCTTTTCCACATTTTCCCAATTTAAATGTTAAAGAAAAGGATCTTAAGCGAGATGTTAGGGGGAAAAAAAAGGAAATCAAAGCAGTGGAAAATAAGAAATATGAGAAGGATCTCAAGAAAGGACAAAAAGAACTCTTAAGAGCTTCTGTCATGTATCATTATATCATTAGTTGAGGAGAAGTAAACTATTTAAGGACAAGCTTTGAACCAGTCTAAACCTTTCACTAAAATGGGAGTTTTTTGTACTGAAATATCTGTCATTGATATGGGGACTAATAGCTCTTTGGAGAAGACTTTTGCACTTGCTAGAGGCTATCATATATCACATGATTATATCAACATTCTACAGCCATTTGGTATAATTAACTGAAAACTAAAAATTGAAACAGATAGATTTGAATTTTCTTGTTTGATGTACTAATATGTAGGATTGTTGGGACTCGATCAAGAACAATGACTACTTCTCTGTAGAAGCAGTGTTTGATTTTGTGAAACATGTACTCTCTCTTTCTTACGTAGCTCATACTTTTCATGGACGTATAGGTTATGACAACCGTGTACATACATCAAGCCAAAAATTGAAACAATTCTAATTCAGTTAAGTATGCCCATCGACCACCTAAATCAACAAGTAGTATCGATTTAAGTGGCGATGGTCTTTGTAATTTTCTTCTTCATAAGTTTAATTCTAAGTGGGCTTGAGCCTGTGTAATTCGATTGCGCTTGAACTTGTGTATCTCGATTGTGCTTGAATTTGTGTAACTCGAATGAGCTTGTGTAACTCAATTGAGCTTAGACTTGAGTAAACGACGAAAGTGTGTATTTTAAGCTTAGACTTGTGTAACATGACCTTGTGTAAACGACGGAATTGTTTTCTATTTGAAGTTATGTATCAATATTGTGTATTAACATTTGATTTTAAGTATAACATTACAAAAAAAAATAATGTAATACACAAGTTCAACTAATTCAATTGGTATAAGGGTCTCTCATCCAGAGTTCGAAACCTACTAACTACAATATTTATGAATATTGTGTATCGGGCCCGGACGTATGCTTGTGTATCGGGCCCGGGCGTAGGCTTGTGTATTGGACCCGAGCGTAGGCTTGTGTATTGGTCCTTGTCATATGCTTGTGTATTAGTCTATGTCCTATCCTTGTGTATTGGACCCGAGCGTAGGCTTGTGTATTGGGCCCTGTCATATGCTTGTGTATTGGACCCGAGCCCGAGCGTAGGCTTGTGTATTAGGCCCGAGCGTAGGCTTGTGTATTGGACCCGAGCGTAGGCTTGTGTATTGGGCCCGGACGTAGGCTTGTGTATTGGACCCGAGCGTAGGCTTGTGTATTGGGCCCGAGTATAGGCTTGTGTATTGGGCCTTGACGTAGCCTTGTGTATTGGACCCCGGAGGCTTGTGTATTGGGCCCTGACATAGGCTTGTGTATTGGACCTGAGCGTAGGCTTGTGTATTGGCTCGGGCTTTATTAAAATATTCGGATTTTATTAAAAAATTTGGATTTTCATTAAAACAATTGGGCTTTCATTAAACCAATTGGGTTTGGGCTTTTTTAAAACACTTAAGTCTTCATTAAATCAATTGGGATTGGGCCTTCATTAAAACAATTGGGCTTTCATTAAACCAATTGGGTTTAGGCTTAAGTAATTTCATATTCCTAATTTTCCCTTTCATTTAATCTTTAAAGATAATTAAATGGGGCCTAATTTGTCCATTGATATGAAAAGGAGCCTACTTAGTGCTCATTTATACAAAAAGGGCCTACTCTCCCATTTAACCCAAACATTGTGAAGATCCCGTGTTGCCTGCGGATTCGTCTAAGAGTAATCGGGCACACTGCAAACTACACATCAGTCTTATTAAACAAAAATTTGATTCAACGCAAGGGAAACAAAATGTAAGCTCCATCATGATTTATGTATTCCTAAAAGAATACTCAAATTGTACGTAGAAAAACAATAGTAAAAAATTCTTTTTTGTTGATGTACTCTAGGACGATATTGTTGCATACTTGCATATTTTGAATACTATGTTGTCTGGTCTTGTTGAAGCTTTGGATGCTAAACAAAAGGCTTCAGTTGCCCTTCACTTAAAACAATGTAAATGTCATGTTCACAAAGAACCACTAGTTTTTTTTTTTTAAAAAAAGGAAAATTTCGGATGGTTTTCTTGTGGTTTGGGATTTTTCGGAATTTGCGCAAGGTTTTTTGTAGTTTTGATGGTGCCCTTCAACATTACACAATTCCGGAATTTGCCCAATTTCTCAAAATTTGTCAAACAGTCCATATCATGTTGGTTTTCAATACAAGTCCTTTCATGCTTAGCCAACTTCGTAGAGGCCGCGTTGAGGGTCGCCTTACCCACCACAAAAGGCCCGTTACCCAAACCAACCAAAGGAGAGACTCATGTCAAACCAATACAATCATGTTTTTGTTTTTTCCACCCACCCATCCAAACACTAACACATCTGTGGCCTCAACGTAGACCTTCCTTCACGCGGATCAGTCAAGAAGGATACAGACGCCTCTTTCTTGGCCGAAATCCCTGCTCTCTTAAACACGTCACATAAAACATCACGAACCAGATCGTGCCTATATTTGAAACCGGGTAATTCTTTTACAATGAACCGCATGCTCCCAAAATCATCCAAAGCCCTCCCACAATTAGGCATAGGACAAAACACACCAGACGGGACCAAAGGAATCATAAGGCGATACTTGAGGATCGTATGATACTCAAAGGGAGACATACATTGTCCAAGTCCATCAATAGGTATGGAAAGAAGGAAATGGCTATGTGATGCTTGTATACACTGAAAACCCGCTTTTTCCTAAGGGTCAAATCAAAAGTTGTTTCCATCCATGTACTATCTTACCAAAAAGAGCACTCGCCAAAGCATGTTGGGCTTTAGGGGGACAGTGTTCTTGACAGTAAAACCAAAAAGATCAAAACTAGAATAAAAGCTCGAAGATTGCCCAAAGCTCCAAAAAAAAACTCGGAGTCTATATCAACAACTCCACTGTTCCGCAAAATGTGGTCTTGAAGGGTCCAAGACTGAGCTCTAGAGCCACAAAAGCAAAAGAAGAATTCTCCCTAGCTGAGTATAACCCAAGGCCTCCACACTAAATCGGCAAAGAAGCAAGTCGCCATTGAGGATCGCTAAAAAAAGGACCCCCACAAACAATAATATCCTCGACTGATTCACGAAGTCCCAAATCAAAAAATGTAGATGAACCTTCCCCATGCTCCGGTAGACAAGTCCTCACCTAAACAACATCTTAGCAACACCCATACAAGAACGAAACAAAAGAAGCTCACTCTGCGGGTCCCTCATCTACGGAAGAAGGTGCATCAACTCAACCGTCTTAACAGCTCTTTTAATGACGAGCTCTCTAATAAACCCATCATCTTTACTCACAGCCTACCCAACAACTTAACACCCAAAACCGGCCTAGAAATTTCATGAGGGAATAAATCTTCCCTAAGCTTCGATCCATCACACGAAGGCCAAAAGAGTTCAGTCTTGCAAACACTCACCTCAAGGCCAAAACTCAAGCAACCTCTCTGATGATATCAATTAAGCGCTCTAGTCACTTCCTCTGTCCGCCCAATAATAGTATCATCATCAAGATACCAAGCATGTAGAAGAGGCTTGCAACTGTCTCTAATCCTATGAAGAAGTGGGTGCAAGAAAAAGGAAAAAAGAAGCGGCCCCAAAGGACCTCCTTGTTGCACACCGGTAGCGACCAATTAAAATTATCACTAACATACAGACGGGAAGCCTGACCATACAAGAAATCAACTCATAAAGAGATAAAAAGACTTCTTTCCCTTACTTCCCTAAGCAAAACATTTATGTCAACCAAGTTGAAGGCATTAGAAAAATCCACTGTCAACATAGCTAGAGAACCATCAGAGTGACGCTCACTCAAAACCCTGTTGACACTATGTAGAATAGCCTTTGCACCACCTGAGACACCAACTCCAAACTGACAATCTCCAAGATATTCTCTCATATCTTTACTCACTACCTTCATGGCTACTTTAGACACCATCTGTCTCTATATAGTACCTGCTACAATGGGACGAACCCCATTGCCAGGCTTCAGCAGCGGTGTAAGAGATGTTGAAGCAACAATATCAGCCAAACTTAGCAGACACTTACCTCCCAACCACAAATTAACCACTGATGAAAGCGCTCTCAAAATACATGTAACAACCGCAGAGCCCTTACCACACAAAGCATCTAAAAGGTGTTTCTCTCAATCATCTCTACCACAAGAAGTTCCTTTAGGAAAAGACTTGAAACATGTAAAAACTCAATCAACATCAACAACGAGAGGTGGTTCATGAAAAGTAGAACAAGGCTTAGAAGGAAGAGGTTTGAAGGGATGTTTAGCCTTCAATGCCTTCAAAGTCTCATCACTATAAGAAGCTACTCCAGAGGAGCACAAAACTTTTACAACAACCATAAAATGCCCATCTGAAACCTTACGAAGACACTGCTTTGATATTAGGGTTCCTCTCCTAACCTTCTTCACTATTTGAGCCGCCATCAACCCTAACAACAGGTCTATGCTCTGAACTGCTTAGCAAAGCATGTACAAGCCTAAAAACACCATCAACTTCTCCCCGAGTAGACAAGGGCTGCAAAATCCACTGATGTTGAAAAAACTTCCTACCTCCTTATCATCTATCTCATCTGCTCATAGGCCTGAACACCTGTAACGTACAACGAGGAAGCAAAAACAACCTAACCCAAGCAGCCACACAACTTGGCTCAACGGTGATACGCCCCCAGCCAAAGGATCCAACGATGCAAGACAAACGGAAAACTAAAGAAAACATACACATGTGTTTTATTGGATTTGTGATAATGAAAAAGAAAAGTACAAGATATATATTGCTAGAGCTTCAAGCCTCTCACCATTCACTCTACAATACTCGCATCAACTCTCACAAGCCTCTCACCTATGAGAATTAATGCCTTCGCCCTCGCATCTCACAAAGGCAACCCACCCGGCATCTCACCAAGGAGGAGGTTTCGGCATCTTACCAAAAACCTAAGGAACCAAACACTTTTCCAAAAATTATCAACTCTCACTTATTTTTATATGAAACAAACAAGCCTTTAAATAGGGAAAATAAGACTAGCTAAAAGATCAAAAACAAGGTCAATATTCATATTAAAACATAGGCCTTAAAGATCCACATAATGAGGCATTGTTTGTTTTTGGACTCTTCACATTGTGGCCCTAAATCCGACCTCTAGAAGAACTGCCTTTACGACCCATATCTTGGACGAATCTGCTCTTGTAGTCTATATCAATATTGTAGCCCTTTAAATCAACTTTCCAACAAGTATTTATGGACCTTCATTGGATAAACATAACATTCTTTATGCCCAAATTACTGAAGGGTCGACTGAAGAGGATTCCGGGTAATATGTGTTGAAAAACTTCAGTTTTGAGCTTGTTTAAGTTTTAATTACATGAAACACTTAAAATATAAGTTGTAGAGGTTGAAGTTATCGTTCTAAAAATCTCGAATCGCCTAAAACGGACTTCGGATTAAGAAGATAGGAACATTACATTATAGTGAAGTCATTTGCATCGGTTCTCCGGATCACATCAAGCGGCCACCTTTAGAAGAGCACCCAATAACGCTTGACAAAAGCTTAGTCATTTGCATCGGTTCTCCGGATCACATCAAGCGGCCACCTTTAGAAGAGCACCCAATAACGCTTGACAAAAGCTTACAACGGAAACTATGAGGAATTTTTCACAATAGTGACAGGAACACACATAACCCTCTCCAACAGACCAACATCAAGCACCAAACCCCATCAACTACAATTTGCTCAGCAACAACCAGCTCCGAGATATTCGTCATCGGCCTCGAAATACCCACAATGTATTCACCATCCTCATCAAAAGCAGATACAAAACCATTAGTGTGACGACACTCACGACTCAAATCATGAGAGACATACATCGGCCACACAACCAAATCTTGAGAACAGTCAAAATCTCCACAAACGCTACAAAAACATCAAGGTTATACTCAAGGATGCCCCGAATCTCATTCTTGCGCTCAACCGCAAAAAGGTGTTGTCTTTTCAAATGACCAACCAAACAAGGGAAACCTGTACTTCCCTCCCTACCAACACCACACCCATGAAAGGAATTAAATGGAAAAGAGAAACTCATTGTCTTCCTTATTTTCCATAAAAAACAACCATGGAAAACTTTACTATTTTTGAAAAAGCTTCTTTTATTTTTCTTTCTTTTTTTCCTCTCAAAACTAGGGTTTTCTTATAAGACCTCTAGTCTACCGCCTCTTGCATAACCATCCTGCCCCGCCGCCTTCTTCAAACCTTATCAACCAACCCACCAAATCCCTGTCGATTTCTTCCTCCAATCGAAATCATCGTCGCTTCTTCTGACCGGTGGCTGAATCGCTCTCAATTTCCTCTCCTCGTCACCTTCTCCGTCTGCTTCCTTCCTCACTCTCAATTTCCTCCGGTTCCGGAGTCGGTGTCAGTGTTAGTCCTAGTCAATCACATGCCGCACATTAGGAGCCACTACTTAGATGAGTCGTAGGAGGGGCTGCCTTACCCACCACAAAAGGTCTGTTACCCAAACCAACCAAAGGAGAGACTCCTGTCAAACCAATACAATCATGTTTTCCACCCACCCATCCAAACACTAAACATTTGTGGGCCTCAACCAAAGGAGAGACTCCGGTAATCGTACTTTAAATTTCTAGTGAGAATGACGGCCGTGAAGATTGAGGTAATGGTGGAGACGATGAGAATCGGACAAGAGGAGGAGTTATCAATAGAAATGTGAACGCTAGACCACCGTTGCCTCCAGTCTTCTGCCGTTGCCGCCGGTCCTCATTTCTTAAATGGTGGTTCGCAGAGTAAGATCGTCGACGATGGGTTTTCTTTTATTTGATTTGTATCATTTGATTTGTTTATTTTTTTTCCAGTTTTTTAGCCTTTTCCATTAAATTGTAAGGATTGTTTGACAAATTTTATAAAATTGAGCAAAATCTGAAATTGTGTAAAGTTGAAGGGCATCGTTCGGACAACAAAAAATCCTTGGACAAAATCCGGAAAATCCAAACCACAAGGTTACCATCCGGAATTTCCTATAAAAATTAAGAAGAAGGGATTGGATGTTTACTTGAAAGAAGGGATTCTTGTTTATAGGAACGTGAGAGATTGATGAATTCACCACAGTTAGGAAGTATATATATATAGATATCAGAAAGTAAAGCGGAGTTACAATATAACTTCTCCCACAAGTTTTACGTTAGAAAATTGCTTATTTAAGAAGTTTTATTTTTTGTGATTATCCTACAATTTTATCTTTTTTTACATTAAAATTTTAGATTAAGTTAGAACATTTCCAACAAGATTGTTATTGATGAAATCTTTACGTTGCGTTACAAGGATAACCAGAAATTATTTTTTAGAATCTAATTTTAGTAAAAAAAACAAAAATACTTATTGTTTTAATTAGTGATTTAATATAAAATTCATTCCGAGAAAAATCGTGAGTCCGCCACCTCAACATCAACGTCGCCTATTTAATAAATGTATCAAGATGTTGTACTCGGAGGCTCGAGAACTAAAACTCTAAAAATAGACAAAGTGGCTTGCGACGTTTACAACAAAAACTCAAACATCCAATTTCGTCCAAAATTAGTTTGTTCTTGAAAAATGTCAACATATGAAGATGGTGGTAATATACCAAAATGCATGCAAATCTACTCTGTATGTTCAAGAGATGTATGAGGGTGAAAAAAACACTAAAATGGATGTTATCAACCATCGACTAGCCAAAATAAAGAAGTCGAACAAAGACATGTAAATTTGAACTCGAGGGTCGCAAATTGAGCGTGACAAACGGACATTAATGGTTGTATGTTGTAAGAGTCTTAGTCTTTTGGACCGAGTTTGCCTTAGCCGAGATTTGGCTTTAGCCGAGATTTGATCTTAACCGCCCCGCGGGCTTGTGTGCCGCCCCAGCGGGTTCCCGCTTCCGCGGCCCAGGGAACCCCCCGCGGTTTTCTGCGGCTGCAGCTGGTTTTGTTGACCGGTTGACCATGCTTAACCTTTCCTTCTTAATCTCACCTTGGCTTCGTGACCAAGGGTTTCCTCATTTCCCAGCCACCATACGTCCTTCTTTCTTCTCCTTCTTCCTCTTTGATCTTGTTCTTGTTTTCCCTTTGGTTTGGAAGAGAATGGATGTGGTTTTGATGATGTTGATGTTAGTGGTTGTGGTTGCTGAGCTTGAGAGCCCGTGTTAGTGTGTTGTTGATCATTCCTTCCTGCATAGGACCACAAGTGTGGTAAGCTCCTTGCTTCTTCATCCTTCTCTTCTTCCTTTCTTTGATTCCATCTTCCTTAGCTTAGGATTAGATGATTTGATCATAGATTAATGTTATTATGTGTATGTATATGCATGTGTGTGATTTTGGAATCAAAGAGACGTGATTTGATCACGTGAAGTGTGAAAGAGGACTCACGGGGCTACGTTCTGCACTGTCGCCGCCCCCGCGCCTAGAAGCCGCCTCCCCTGCGGAAGACGTGTCACCGCACCCGCGGCCAGCCCCCGCGGCAACGGTCACAGCGCCAGCGCCTGCGTCATTCCGCGCCTGCGCTTGCCGGCGGCCATGGTCACAGCGCCTGCGGTTTGCCTGTTCCGCCCCTGCGTCTTTCCGTCACGCAGGTGCGTCTTGTCCCGGGTCTACCTAGAGTTGGGTAGATCCTTTCCTTTCCTAGTATGAGCGGTTTAGTGGCATGATAGGTACGTATATGAGGATATAATGAGGATGATCATGATATCGTTTATGCCAGTCATGGCTTTGAGGTTTAAGAGTTAGGATATGATCCTTATGGATCCCTTGGATCTAGGTGTGACCCCTCTGATGGATATGAGTTGATATATTGTTATGCCTTGTTATTAGGCAGTGTTGTCCTCCAGATTGGAGTGGACCAGGTTGAGAGTTGATCGTAGTGAGACTACTACTGAGGTTGAGGTAAGTCCATAGGACTTAGCTGTCATCCTTATATTGATGTATGCATGAGTGGTGTGTGTTATATGTTTGATAGCATGTGAGATTATTATTACCGACCTATGGTCTAGTGACTGCCCATTGTTGACAACTTGTCCTTTCACCGCCTTCTGCCAGGTCAGACTTGGATTGTGGGGCGGGCTTTCTCCACTCTCATAGGGTATACGGGGACGGTGACCGTATCACCACTCCAGCTGGCACCATTCCCGAGAGGCGAGGATTATATATTCCTCGTGTCACATATGTTCATATACATTTAGATATATTATTTGAGTGATTGATGTTATAAAGATAATAAACCGGGTAAATGTGTGAAAGTATGATGATGTGTTATGATTCCTGATGTGTGTTTGTGCTCTTGCATCTCTATATATATGTGTATGGTTAGCTAACGGTTTTATACCGTGTTGTAGATCCTTTGCAGGTTAGGAGAACTACAGAGTGATCTAGAGGGGTGATCCGTTGAGGGCTCCGTACACTGGGATCGTTATCGTGGGATAGGGGGATATTTGATGTACGGATATATGTTTTATTTGTACTCAGCGGTACTTATGTATACCTTTTGATACTTATCTATATCAGTTTCATGTTTTGTTTTAATCTATCGGTGCCTTGTTGTAAGATTCGGTGAACTTGTTGTCAGGTTAGGGTCAGGATCCATTGTGAGATCCTATCCCAGTAGCACCTCGAGTCCTATGGATTTGGGTGTTACAAAGTTGGTATCAGAGCCAAGTTGACAACAATGGCACTTGTAATATGCCGATAAAGGTCGAATAGATAAATAAACAGAACCGAAAGGGGTCTGACTTTTCAAAAGGTTTTGGTTTTGAAATGACTACAAATGTTTTGGGATATCGTGTACGTGAGTCATCGCCCCTCTGAAGATCTCGACAGTATAGATATATATAGATATTCTGTTGTGATTGATTTGATATATATCTATACATATGGCATATATATAGCCTTCTAAGTTAGGTTTACGTCCTCTGCAGATGGTTCAGACTAGAGCCTTACCTGTAGCTGGACGAGGTAGAGGTAGACCCTCTCTAGGTAGAGGACGGGGTAGGATTTCCGCTGATAGTACACCTGCAGCGGAGGAGACTCACGAGGACGTTGCTGAGAGTGTCGTTTCTGAGACTGGTAACGGTGCAACTGAGAGACAAGGATCCCAGAGAGTCCAGTCAGATGACTCTGATCGTGTCTCCATGGAGGGACCAGTATTCCGCGATTATATTAGACGTGTTGAGGAGGCTACCAGGGTAGGTAGACGTATCCCCTGATCTGCCAGCACAGGAGGGACCATCTGAGATATCTCACACAGTTACTCAGGTGTCAGCTGTACAGGCACATGCTGTTGAGATTGCTAGAGTTACAGAGGAGCATAGAGGGCCTAGACCAGACACTTGGTTGAAGGCATTTAATCAGATGGGTGTACCCCCTTTCTCTGGGAAGGTGGGGTTAAAAGTGGAGCTATGGATAGGGCATGTAGACTCAGCTGTGGAGTCTATTAGATGTCCAGCAGATAGACAGATCGAATTGGTGCAGACTTTATTCCGGGACTTGGCACAACACTAGTGGAGATCACTACGGGGTCAGGTTGCCAGTTATGAGCAGATGAGGACTATGATTAGAGAGCGTTTCTGCCCTGCCTCACTGAGGAGGGAGAAACTGCGGGACTTTGTGGAGGCTGACTTCGAGGATGTACCAGTCTCAGAGGCTATCAGGAGGTTCCAGGAGGAGCTGACATTGCTGGGTCCAGCTACACCTCCTGCAGATCAGCATGTATATTTGTTCTCCCGACGACTGAGGGATACTACCCGGACTTACATGGCAGGGTTTCACTGTGAGACCTTGGTTGATTATCAAGACCGGGCTTCTGATTATGAGAGAGAGAGCTGGACAAAGGAGAGCTTCTCAGACCGGAGGGTTTGAGAAGAGACAGTGTATTGGGCAGACCGGTGGTACTGGTGGTGCTGTTAGTGTTTGGCGAGGTCAGAGACGCCAGAGTCACCCCTCATCTGCACCGGTTGCAAATAAGGGACGTCAGTGTTTTAACTGTAGTGATCCAAGACATATGAGGCCCGAGTGCACGAGGCCACTAGTGACTTGCTACACTTGTGGTAGGCAAGGTCACAGAGCTGTTTACTGCCGATAGGGCGGAGCTTCATCTCAGCAGGGTTCTTCCCCTGCTAGTGTAGCGGGAAGTGGGCAGAGGCCACCTCAGCAGCAGCAGACACAGGGACAGCAGAGGGTCCCAGATCGCCCTACGACTCAGGGATTTGCTCCTGGGCCGAGTAGAGGCAGAGGTCGTGGTGGGAGCACCACTGATACCAGAGGACCACAGGGTCGAGTATTTGAGCTTAGGAGTGCAGAGGAGCTAGCTGCACCGACTGCTATAGGTACCATTCTGATTCATGGTTTACCTGTTAGAGTCTTATTTGATATTGGTGTTATGCATTCTTTTATTTCTGATGCTTGTGTAGAGCGTTTGAGTTTAGATACGGTTGACGGGATGCCCTTTATTATAGGGTTACCTGATGGTGGTAGGGTCAGAGGTACCCGTGAGATTCATGGCTGTCCCATTTCTGTAGGGACTCGTGTGTTACTAGTTGACTTCTTTGTCATGCCTTTAGAGCATGAAGAAGTCATTCTAGGTATGGATTGGATGGATAGACATTCTGTAGTCTTAGATGTAGGTAGGAGGATTGTTACCCTCTCTACCGAGTTAGGTCAGATAGAGGTTTTCCGAGGTTGGGACCTTGGAAAGACAGGCATGGTTATCAGTGCGATACGGGCAGCTAGACTGATTGCACATGGTTGTGAGGCCTTCTAGTGTTATGCCATGAAGGAGGGGGAGAGTCCAGTATTAGAGGATATCCCAGTGGTATGTGAGTTTACGGATGTGTTTGCTGAGCCGTCCAGTTTGCCGCCTCAGAGGAGTGTGGACTTCAGTATTGAGTTAGAGTCTGGTACGAGACCGATTTCAAATGCCCCATATCGGATGGCGCCTGTCGAGATGCTGGAGTTGAAGAAGCAACTTGAGGAGTTGGCTGAGAAGGGCTTCATTCGCCCTAGCGTGTCCCCATGGGGAGCATATGTCCTCTTCGTACGGAAGAAGGACGGATCGCTGAGATTATGCATTGATTACAAAGAGCTGAACAAGGTGGCCATCAAGAACAAGTATCCACTGCCTCGTATTGATGATTTGTTAGATCAGCTTCAGGGAGCGACTGTGTTTTCCAGGATTGACCAGCGTTCAGGGTATCACCAGCTGAGGGTGAGAGAGCAGGATGTGCACAAGACAACATTCCGGACCAGATATGGCCACTACGAGTTTGTAGTGATGCCATTTGGACTTACGAATGCCCCAACAGTTTTTATGGAGTTGATGAACAACATCTTCATCGACTTCTTGGATCAGTTTGTGGTGGTTTTCATATATGACATTATGGTGTACTCTCGCAGCAGAGAAAAGCATGTAGGACAGCTGAGGACTATATTGCAGGTTTTACGGGATAGAGAATTTTGTGCTAAGTTCTCTAAGTGTGAGTTCTGGATGCCAGAGGTAGCATTCTTGGGTCATGTTGTATCAGTTGAAGGGATCAAGGTGGATGCGGCCAAGATTGAAGCAGTAGCAGCTTGGACTACACCGACGAACGTCAAGGAAGTACGTAGCTTCCTTGGCCTAGCCGGTTATTACAGACGTTTTGTGGACGGATTTTCTGTGATTGCCCGTCCACTGACGAGTCTACTGAGGAAGACTACCAGATTTGTATGGTCTGATCAGTGTATGCAGAGTTTTGAGGAGCTGAAGAGGCGTCTGACTTCTGCTCCTATTTTGGCACAGCGAGAGGGTACAGAGGATTTCGTGGTATACAGTGATGCATCCAAGCTAGGCTTGGGATGTGTGTTGACGCAGCGGGGCAGAGTGATTGCTTATGCGTCTCGACAGCTGAAGACGTATGAGGAGAACTACCTGACTCATGATCTGGAGTTGGCAGCGGTAGTTCATGCACTGAAGATCTAGAGACATTACCTGTATGGTGCTACATGTCAGATCTTCACAGACCATAAGAGTCTGAAGTACATTTTCACGCAGCGGGAATTGAATAACCGCCAGCGTAGGTGGCTCGAGCTGATCAAGGACTTTGATTTAGAGATTTTCTATCATCCAGGGAAGGCGAACGTTGTCGCCGATGCCCTGAGCAGGAAGACACCTCGAGAGCAGGCGATTGCGAGGCTGACAGTTCAGCATCAGTTGCAGAGAGACTTGATCTGGTTAGAGTTGGACATCCAGTTTCCTAATGAGGATGCCCAGCTGCGTACTTTAGAGGTTCTTCCTGATCTGTTGGGTGAAATCCAACAGAAGCAGGAGGCCTGCCCGACACTAATGAGGATCCGAGAGAGGATGTCTCGGGATGAGGCACCACAGTTCCTGCTAGGAGCAGATGGAATATTGAGGCGCCGCGGTCGCGTCTGTGTACCCGCTGATGCGGATTTACGTCAGATTATTTTACAGGAGCCTCACTGTACACCTTACTCTGTACATCCAGGTACGAGTTAGATGTATCAGAATTTGAGACGTTTATATGGGTAGGGAGGGTTGAAGCCCGATGTGGCCAGATTTGTAGCACAGTGTGCGACCTGCCAGCAGGTCAAGATAGAGCATAGCAGACTTGGAGGTGAGCTCCATCCACTTCCTGTTCCGCATAGGAAGTGGGAGGACGTCACCATGGACTTTGTGATTGGGGTGAGACTGAGCCGGAGTTTTGATGCTATCTGGGTTATAGTGGACAGATTGACGAAGACGGCACGTTTCATTCCTATTAGGGAGACGTGGCCGGTGAGCAGATTAGTTGAGGAGTACACTAGGCATATAGTGAGACTCCATGATGTACCGAGGACGATCGTCTCAGACAGAGATGGACGATTTACCTCGAGGTTTTGGCAACAGATTCAGAATGCCTTGGGGACGAGTTTGCACTTCACGACTGCGTTCCATCCTCAGACAGATGGTCAGTCAGGGAGGACCATTCAGACACTGGAGGATATGCTGCGAGCTTGTGTGTTGGATTGGGGACAAGTGTGGACGGATCATCTCCCACTAGTTGAGTTCTCATACAACAACAGCTGGCATGCATCTATTGGGATGGCCCCATATGAGGCACTGTATGGACAGAGATGTCGTACTCCATTATGCTGGGATGAGCAGAGCAGTGTTAGTGGTTTGACACCTGATCAGATTCAGGATGATGTGGCTCAAGTAGCACTGATTAGAGAGCGGATGCTGACTGCGCAGAGCCTCTAGAAGTCTTATGCTGATAGGAGGCGTAGACCTCTAGAGTTCAGAGTGGGAGCCCATGTGTGGCTGAGAATGTCTCCGACACGAGGTGTTAGACGCTTTGGTATTAAGGGGAAGTTGAGCCCCCGATATGTCGGACCGTTCGAGATTTTGGATCGGGTTGGGAGCGCAGCATACAGATTAGCCTTGCCTCCGAGATTAGAGGGTGTTCACCCTGTATTTCACGTGTCTCAGCTGAGAGAGTATATACCAGATCCGAGACATATTGTGAGTTATGATGATTTGGTGGTTGAGCCGGACCACACCTTTGTTGAGCACCCGATTGCAATCCTAGAACGAGGTATGAAACGCCTGCGTTCGAAGGACATTCCTATGCTGAGGACTGTTTCCGTCGTTCGCCATAATCTATTAATGGGATTTCGTCTTGCATATCCCGAGTTATGGATTCCAGCGCGTGGAATTGAGGACTCGGCATGTCAAGGAACGGGAATTCATCAGCCAACGAGGGGGAATCCTGCTTACGATCATCTGAATCAGGTATTATTGTAACAATGGTCGAGGCGAGGACCTGATGAGGCTACATGGGAGACTGAGGATAGTATCCAGAGAAACTATCCAGAGTTCTATGCCGAGATAGATGCACCAGTAGGATCACCGAGTAGATCTTAGTACTATCTTGGTGAGTATTATGTGCCTATATGCTTATATGCTATGATGTGTTTATTTTCATACTAGCTTTGATGCGATATATGATCTTCTTAGATCTTGTTGTGCTAGTATGATTATTGTTGATAGCTGGAGATGGCTCTTTCCTCCATGATATTGTGATACGTTTAGGATTCAGCTGGAGATGGTTATTCCTCCATGCTATTTTGATGGACATAGTGTTGCTGGAGATGTTTTTCCTCCATGCCTTTCTTTTATGAGTATGATACGGCTAGAGATGTGATTCCTCTATGCCTTGTGATGTGTTTATGGTTTGGCTAGAGATGGTTTTCCTCTCTGCCTTGGATAGTGTTTTGTTGCTGGAGTTGATGATTTCCTCCATGCTTATGTTTGAGGTTATAGAGAGAGTTGTACCTCGGCTTGTGAGTCCGAGTGGTTTGAGGACTTTACAAGTTTCGGGACGAAACTTGTTTTTAGGGGGGTGAGATGTAAGAGTTGTAGTCTTTTGGACCGAGTTTGGCTTAGCCGAGATTTGATCTTAGCCGCCCCGCGGGCTTGTGTGCCGCCCCAGCGGGTTCCCATTCCCGTTCCCGCGGCCCAGGGAATTGCCCCCGCGGTTTCCTGCGGCTGCAGCCGGTTTTGTTGACCGGTTGACCATGTTTTACCTTTCCTTCTTAATCTCACATTGGCTTCGTGACCAAGGGTTCCTCACTTCATTTCCCAGCCACCATACGTCCTTCTTGCTTCTCCTTCTTCCTCTTTGATCTTGTTCTTGTTTTTCCTTTGGGTTTGGAAGAGAATGGATGTGGTTTTGATGATGTTGATGTTAGTGGTTGTGGTTGCTGAGCTTGAGAGCCCGTGTTAGTGTGTTGTTGATCATTCCTTGCTGCATAGGACCACAAGTGTGGTAAGCTCCTTGCTTCTTCATCCTTCTCTTCTTCCTTTCTTTGATTCCATCTTCCTTAGCTTAGGATTAGATGATTTGATCATAGATTAATGTTAGTATGTGTATGTATATGCATGTGTGTGATTTTGGAATGGAAGAGACGTGATTTGATCATGTGAAGAGTGAAAGAGGACTCGCGGGGCTACGTTCTGCAATGTCGCCGCCCCCACGCCTGGAAGTCGCCGCCCCTGCGGAAGACGTGTCACCGCGCCCGCGCCCGCGGCCAGAAGCCACCACCCCCGCGGCAACGGTCACAGCGTCTGCGTCATTCCACGCCTGCGCTTGCCAGCGGCCACGGTCACCACGCCTGCGGTTTGCCTGTTCCGCCCATGCGTCTTTCCGTCACGCAGGTGCGTCTTGTCCCGGGTCTACCTAGAGTTGGGTAGATCCTTTCTTTTCCTAGTATGAGCGGTTTAGTGGTATGCTAGGTACGTATATGAGGATAGAATGAGGATGATCATGATATCGTTTATGCCGGTTATGGTTTTGAGGTTTATGAGTTAGGATATGATCCTTATGGATCTCTTGGGTCTAGGTGTGACCCCTTTGATGGATATGAGTTGATATATTGTTATGCCTTGTTATTATGCAGTGTTGTCCTCCAGATTGGAGTGGACCAGGTTGAGAGTTGATCGTAGTGAGACTACTACTGAGGTTGAGGTAAGTCCATAGGACTTACTTAGCTACCATCCTTATATTGGATGTATGCATGAGTGGTGTGTGTTATATGTTTGATAGCATGTGAGATTATTATTACCGACCTATGGTCTAGTGACTGCCCATTGTAGGGCCATGACAACTTGTCCTTTCATCCCGCTGGGAGTCTGGAGGTTCTCTACGGGCAGGTCAGACTTGGATTGTGGGGCGGGCTTTCTCCACTCCCATAGGGTATACGGGGACGGTGACCATATCACCACTCCAGCTGGCACCATTCCCGAGAGGCGAGGATTATATATTCCTCGTGTCACATATGTTCATATACATTTATATATACTATTTGAGTGATTGACATTATAAAGATAATAAACCGGGTAAATGTGTGAAAGCATGATGATGTGTTATGATTCCTGATGTGTGTTTGTGCTCTTGCATCTCTATATATATGTGTATGGTTAGCTAACGGTTTTATACCGTGTTGTAGATCCTTTTCAGGTTAGGAGAACTACAGAGTGATCTAGAGGGGTGATCCGCTGAGGGCTCCGTACACTGGGATCGTTATCGTGGGATAGGGGGATATTTGATGTACGGATATATGTTTTATTTGTATTCAGCGGTACTTATGTATCACCTTTTGATACTTATCTATCTCAGTTTCATGTTTTGTTTTAATCTATCGGTGCCTTGTTGTAAGATTCGGTGAACTTGTTGTCAGGCTAGGTTCAGGATCTATTGTGAGATCCTAGCCCAGTAGCACCTCGAGTCCTACGGATTTGGGGTGTTACATATGTGGAGTGCAGGACTACATACTTCTTGACATTTAAAGAGACATGCATAAATGTGATGGTTGACTCCCACACAAAATCAGAATGTGGAGCGTGAATTATGGTCGTGGTTGAAACTAAAAGATATCATAAATTTCTTGCAACTGGAAGACCCATACAATGCCACCATCATCCGGAAAATATACAATATTGGTTTGATGAGGATTGAACATGTTGAAAGATGAGGTTTACTCCAACAAGCACTTCTTACATTGAAAGAATGCAAATAGTATGTGATTGTAAGGACATCTCCGAGTTTAAATGAGGTGTCCAATTTTATTCTTGCGCATCTTGACTCTAGGCATTTGGTGAATGTGTTTTTCGATGTCATCGTCAAGCACGCGACATATGAGACAAATTAGTAGGTTTTCTCGATTTCAGCTAGTTTCATACACAACCCTACATTTACCTCATAGATAGTTAATTCATATTTTGGTTTTATTTATAAGTACAAAATGTCGTGGTCGGAGTTTATTGCAATCAGAAGCACAAATAAAACATTCACAATTGCATATGTAATCATGGAACACGAGATTGTAGACCATTACTATTTACGAGAGAATTTAAAAGAGGCTTCATCATTTATGCAACAACAAAATTACCGAAGGTGATCATTGATATTACGTTGTCATTCTTTGTTTTAGGGATACTTTTAGTGTTAGTTTAGGTTTAGATTTGTATGAAATAGATATCCTAACTATGTGCATATAATGTCACTTGGATGTTTATTTCTCTTTTGTTGTCTTTGTAGATGTTATTAATGTTTCCATCGTAATTTCATGACCTTAAATGACCAAAAATATCCTCAAAGTGTGATCTTGGTCAAATTTGAGTCAAGGTTATGGTGTTAGCAACCCAAGTAAAGATGGGTAGAAAAATTACCTCAAAAGAGCTCTCCAAATCCAAAAGAACAATCCAAACACCAAGCAATGCAGTCATCTGTTCATGCATCATATCAATTTGGTGGTTTAGATTTATGCATTTCATGCCTCTTTTGATGATGTTTTGGATTCATTTAGCGTAGAAAACATCCTTTTGCATATTATCATGCATTACGAAAGTCTTATTCGGGTCTTACAAACTTGGATTGGTGATTTAGGCCATGACAAGAGTGTGTTCGTAAGGAGGGCATATTTCGGATTGGGTTTCAGTATATTTACTTGCAAACGAGTTTGCATACAAAAGTTAGGTTGGTTTGTGTACAACACAATAGGGGTTGGGCTCGTGTATACAATTGCGTGTGGCTGAATGGGGAAAAGTTGTAGCAGATTGACCATAAAATTGTGATACAAGTGGGCTAGCAAGGGAAGTTGGTAGATTGGGCGGGTAATAGAGAGACATTCCTAGGCTGACTGGAGGAATGTTACATGGGTTGAAGGGGAAAATCGCCCAGTTACGGGTAAGGGGTAAATGATGTAAGACGATTTTTTTTTTGTGTAGAAGGAGAGGTGATGTTGAAAATATAGAATGAAACTTCGAACAATATTTAAATCTCGATCAATAATCTCTTAAATCTAATCTTACTTATATATATAATTATTTACATCTAATCTAAATATGTTTTTCAACCTTGTTCTAGAAAAGGATAAGATTCTTGTTTTTACCTTCCAAAGATCTATTTATTTTCAAAGCAAAAAATATCCTAAAATCTAGGAAAAGAGTCCACAATTAGTGTCCTTTATAAAAAAAAGTCTAAAACAATTAAATTGTATGGCCACAAGATTATCAATCATTATCCCTTCCTGCGAGTCAGAAAGCCTTATCCCAACCCCAACGCTGATTTTTTTTTTTTGGATAAATGGTAAATTCGTAGACCACCCGGTTCGATCGGCTTAGCACCACATCCCACTAGACCAACTGAGTATTGGTGACCCCAACGCTGATCCTTCCTTCTATAATAGGAAGACAACATTGTAAGGTAATCACATTGTAAATTTACGAACGAAAATCAAATTGTTAACTAGATGAGGTGCATGTAAGACAATTTTCAATTTCAAGTTGGTAGAATTAGGTAAGCATGCATTTCTTGAACCGAGTACAAGCATTGTAGTGCTATATTTCCGAAAATATTGACTCCGACATGCAAGAATAAGATACCGAACTGTTTGTCGTATGCAAGATAGCCCTGCTATACATATACCACTTGTGAGATGGTGATTGAAGCTGTAAATTAGTATTGAATGATAAATGCAATTTAGCATGGATATGGCTACTATTGTGTTGTATATTATTGGCATGTGATATTGTTTAATTACAAGAACAAGTCTTGGTTGGGTTTGAAAAGGTATTTAGAGGGTAGCAAAAGAGTGGGTGGTCGTATGTTTGATTACGGAGTTCCTTGTTGGTTGTTGGTCAGAGTTGTCAAAGTCCTGCGTGTGAGGTTTCATTCTAAAACTAATTGGCAATAGGAGTAGTCCACCAACCTTATATACTAGACTTATAATCCCAGTATTGTCGATCTGGGAACCATAATCCTCCACACGCCCCCTCAAGTGCAACCGTCTGGCTCGGTTGACACTTGACGAAATGCCTTAAGGCCAACTAGCCCAACCAAGCCAGAACTTACTATGATACTAGACTTATATACTAGGAGTAGTAGGTTTGGAAGTCCCAATCTTTCGATGTGGGAACTAATTATCTAATTATCTCCAACTACAAGGTCAGGTGTGGGAATATCTTCATTGTCGATGGACATGGTGGATGTTAGGGTTTTGGCGGAAGTGTGTTAGGTGGCGACAAGGGATCAATAAATCTATGAACATGTTTGATCAGATTAAGTGTGTACCAAATTATATGAGAATGAATTCACAAATTCCATCAAGAGATCTCGTATATGATTCCTTAAATATAGAAAAATTAATCAAAAATAATACCAACTATTAATACTGAATCGAAAATAATATCAACTTTAAAAATTACTCGTTCATAATCTATAAACGTATTTACCATAATAACATGTCATACTTTTTCGGCAAAAATCTTAACTATGGCGATGACGTGGCAACGCAATCTTACATGTCATCAAAAAAATGGATTAACTTTGTGATGTGGAATTTATTTTTGTAAAATCAAGTTAATAATATTTAATATGTTAAAAAATCAAAAAATATTTTTTTAAAATAAAATTTTTTAAAATAAATTTTTAATAAATAATTTTTGTAAAAATATATATTTTTTAAAATAAATTCTGAACAGTAAAATGTAAAAATATACATTTAAATTTAATTTCGTAAAAAGTCAAGATTATAAAACAAATTTTTTGTAAAAAGATATTTATTTACAAAAATAAATCTTATTATTATGGGTTTTTTGAAAACTTATTTTGGGAGTTTTATTTTTATTATACATAATCGAAAATATAGTAGTTTTTATTTAGGGAATAAGTTAAAAGTTGAAATTCATTTTTAAAAAATCGAATATTTTTTTACCATTTGTATTTTTTTTTAAAATCAAAATTAATTTTTATACATAAATCTGATTTTAAAAAATTGCAAAATAATTTGCAAAAATTCTTAGAAAAAATTAATTGTTTTTAATCATTAAAAACCTTTATTTTGTTAACATATTGAATAACTTTATGTTATTTAAAAAAAAAATCTACATCATACCCCTCGTCCAAATAATTTGATGACATGTAAGATTCCAGTTTTCACGTCATCGTCGGAGTTAAGTTTTTACAGAAAAGTGAAACGTATTATTTTTGGTAAATGTGTTGATAGATTGTATCACTTTTTGTAATTTTCAAAGTTGGTATTATTTTCACTTTTAATATTGATTATTGGTATTATTTTAAGTAATTTTTTTGTTAAATATACATATAAAAGAGTTTTAACTAGAAGGTTACATTTTTCATTCTCTACGTAAATCATAACCATAATCTCTCGATTATATATATGGTCCAACAAAATGTCTGCATCCATGCAATGTGAATGCAGACTATATACATATAGTCTAATCTATCTAATATAACATGTTATCAATAAACAACGGTATCCTGTTCTGCCTAGTAAAAATAATTGATTGTTGATTTATATTTATAATATTGGGTATCAATATTTGTGGAATGCTGATCTAGTATTAACAACCATAGCCAGGTTAATTTGGAGAAATCACGGTGGAGAAAGAATTGAATTCCAACCAATACAACTCATTTCCATTGTATTAACCTTAACCACTCAATTTTTTTCTTTAATTTTATTTTTGAAATTATTTCGTTGTTTGGATCAAGCAAGCAACAACCCCTTCATTCTTTTGTAAAAAAAAGAAATCGTCTGGTTTCCTTGTTATTCTCGCATAAACTTAATCATCCTCGATCTTCTGAAAAGGAATTTGGATCTTGAAATATTAGGGTGAAGAATAGAAATGGGACGTGTAAAACTTCAAATAAAGAGAATAGAAAACACGACGAATCGACAAGTTACATTCTCCAAAAGAAGGAATGGCCTCATCAAGAAAGCTTACGAGCTTTCAATCCTCTGTGACATTGACATCGCGCTCATCATGTTCTCTCCTTCCGGTCGGCTTAGCCATTTTTCCGGCAAGAAAAGGTTATTTTCTCTATTTTATATTGTTATTTATTTCTATTATTATTAATATGATGATGAAGAACGTATTCTAAACAGAATTGAAGATGTTCTTGCGCGCTACATAACATTGCCAGAGTCAGAACAAGATAAAGGGAGCCTTGTACAGAACAGAGATGTACGATATAATATAATCCGATTTCTACAACTACTTTTATATGCATACAATTTGGTACTAATCTTGTAATTGTTTGATATGTTATGAGTAGTATTTGATGAATACCCTAAAGAAGGTGAAGACAGAAAACGACATTGCTCTCCAACTGGCCAAGTATCTTCTTCTCCTTAAACATATAATCACACCCCTTCATTATTATAATTGCTTTCATTTTGACTTGTTTGCACAGTCCAGTCGGGGCTGCATCAAATTTGGAGGCAGGAACTAACGTTCTTGTAAGATATCGTTCATCTCTTCCTTATAATTTGTAATTACTTGTTTATATATTTTGAAAATCACATTTAAACTTGGTTTTAAAAACATAGGAACTTCAGCAAGAAATTAGTAATCTTCAACACCAGATTCGGATTGCAGAGGAACAATTGAGGTTAAAATATGAGATTTTAAATACCATTTATGTATATTGGTATCTACATTAAATAAACTAATTTTTTTCAAAACCTAAACAGGCAATTCGAGCCTGACCCGATGGCATTTTCGTCATTACCA